>JAZKJV010003968.1:0-225264 GCA_037367405.1 Ottelia alismoides | reverse complement strand
TTCAAAAACTCCAGGGGCTAAGATGTAATTTTTCCACAACTTTTACACTTAATACAAAAATTACTGGACTAAAGCAAAATAAGAAAATCCTGGAGGGAGTTCTCACAAATTGCCCTTCACCTCACGTGTACTGGTCACGTGAGGTGACATGACCAGGACCTACTTGCAATAATGGAAAGTTCAGGGGCCTAGAGTTAATTTTTACAAAACTTTTTGAACTACAGAGAAATGTTTAAAGACTAAATAGAAATACAAAAATGCACGGGGTAAATAATGCAAAATACCCCTAAGCGTGTGATCCAACGGCTGAAGGCGATTCACTTGACACGTGGCAGGCGATGGACGACCGATGACGCTTCGTCTGCAACGGCCAGGATTAGAAGACCGGGGCTTGATCGAATGGCCTGGGCTCGAGAAGATCCAACGACGACTGTGCGATCTGGGGCTCCGCCTCGATCCAACGGCGCTGAAGACCAAAGCAAGAACCGCGGAGGAACACCGACGAGGCGAGTTTCTCTGAGGTCATGCTTCTTCTCCGGCGGGCTTCTGGGCTTCATGAGGCTGGAGGCTCCTGATGGTCGGGGCTAGATCCTGGGGACTTGAAAAGACCTCGGCAGTGGCCGAGGCTCGCGGAGGAGGGCGGTGGAGCTGGGAGGCTCCACGGAGCTCCGACGAGGCTCAAAAATGCACCCAGGCACGAGTCAAAGGGCGTTGACCTACAAAAAGAAGTGAGAGGACCCAGGGCAAAATGCCTGGGTCCCACGGTGGTGAAATGGTGGCGCGAAGCGGCGGGGCGGAGCTCGACCGGAGGATCGCTCCGGCGAGGTTGAAATGGAGGGCGATTTGATGATCGAATCTTAAAATTTCTAGAGGGCTTTTGATCCTAAGGCTACGGCTAAGTAAAAGCAAGAAAAATAAAAGGGAAAAATGGCTTCCTCAACGGTGGTGACCGGAGGGAAGTACCTCTACGCCGGCAGTGGTGGCGGAGGTTGTGGAAGCCGCCTCGAGCCTTGCTCGACCCGCCTGAGACTCGCTGGAGGGAGCTGTCACCTCCCTGGACCGATTAGGCACGTAAGGGGAGCGTAGCTATAGAAATGAGGGGTTTAAATTTGAAATTGAAGTCGGGTGTCCATTTTATTGGTTTGACCTGACGACTATGGTGCTTCAAAGACCAAGGGAGATCGATGCAATTGTTGGTCCTCGACCTAAGATAATCATAGGGCGAGTGAGAGGGATGACAGAGGACCAAGTTTGCAGAAGGAATCAACTCGAAAGGATGAAAGAAACGTCCTCAAAATATCCGCAAAAGCAGGGTCAAACGAGGCTCTGACACAGGCTACAGGGGGGAGGACACCTAGTTGACCGGGGTCAACTAGGGTTTGCACCTGGTTTGTCCACGTGGACCAATCAGGAAAAACCCTAGAAAATTATTTTGTAAATTCAATAAAAATAGAAAATGAACGAATTAAATTTTGATTATTAAATAAAAAATATTTATTATTTTATAAGGTATTTTATTCTAATTTTTAATTATTTTTATGAGGTATAAAAATACAAGTTTTCCTTTTATGCCCTTTGTAGGTACATATACCTATATATTTTATTAATTTATTTTTATTTGGTGTTTTTAATTTCTTTAATTTTGTTTATTATTTTATAAAATTATAAAATACTTTTGTACACTTAATTATAATTTTATTTTATTTTTCTGATGTATTTTGTATATTTAAAAAATATATGTATGTATTATATAGGTATATTTACAGGTATAATACCTATGTATTTTATATACATGTATTTTATTTTGAGTTTTATTTAGGTTTTTATTCTGGTTTTAATGCACATATATATTATAAGTAATATTTACATAATTATAAAAATATAAAATTATAAAAGGGATATTTACACCCATAACCCTGAGTAATATGGTAATTACCCCAGAAACCCTCGATAATCACGAATTACACCCCAGACCTCGAATAATTGCTCTGTTTTACTCTTATAACCCTCAGTTAGTTTACTTCATTAACTCAACCAGATGGCTAAGTTAATCTAACCAATCTGTTATTTAACGACTGAGATTAATCGAAAATAAAAATAAAATAAAAAGAATGAGAGGACACCATGGAACAGGAAATTACAGGGAGACGAGGGGCTCTGACATGGCACTTGCAGCAGGTGGAGGCACGGGACTTGGGCGGGATCTACTCCGACCACGGGGGAGGGGGCTTTCGGTGGGGCTGCTCCGACCACGGGCGGAGCTGGCTTTGGGGGCAGGGGTGCTCCTACCTTGGGGGAGGGGGTGGTGTCTTTGGGCGAGGCTACTCCGAGCATGAGGGATTCGGGATTTAGGTGGGGCTCCTCCGAGTAAAGGGGAGCTGGGTTCCGGGGGGGATGCGGGCGACCAGGGGAGGGAGGTTTCCAGGCGGCAGAGCGGCGGAGAGGGGGGTGCGAAGAAGAGATGTGCCTCCTCCAGCAGGCCTTCTTCCTGCAGGCGGAAATCACGATGCTGCAAGTGAAGTCATCAAACTCCAATCCCCTATTCTCCATCTCATCAAGACCTCCACGATCATGCCCCACGACCGGCCCATCCTCCGATATACATCGAGCATGACGTTATACGTGATGATGGTCGGGACGAGTCCTTTCTCCTTGAGTTGCCGGAACAACGCCACGACCTTGTTGTACCTACCAGTCGGGCTGAAGGCATGGAGCAGGGTGGTGTAAGCGCATATCGAGCCTGTGCTCATCGAAGGGAATTTCATCGTAGACGTAGCGGTGTGCTGGGACTCCCTGCCCAGGGCGCGGACCATAATCTCGATGGCTTGCGTGTCAAGCTTGGGTCTTTGGGACAAATTGGAAGAAATATGCCACTGGAAGAAGAAGAGGGCCTTCTCCCAATTTCCGGAAAGGTCAAGCCCCTTCAGGAGGGTGACCAAATCCACCTTAAAGATGTCACCTTGGGCAGAATCCAGAAAGGAACCCAGCTGGGAAATGGGGATTTGGGCCATGGAATCCAGCAGGCCCAGGTGAGGTTGCGGCAGTGTAGGGGGAAGGAGGTGGGTCACAATCCAACAACTTCATGGTTGACGAGAGTGGCCATCTTCTTCTTCTTGTGATTCAACTTGCCATGGATGTTATAAGAAGGAGGTGGGGAGGTAGCGATGGGTTGGAGTGGGAAGGAGTGGTGGTGTAAGAGGGAGTCCAGGGGAAGGGGTGGGGAGGGGAAGAAGGGGGAGAGGGGAGGGAGCAGTTGAACTTGAGAGGGGGAGGGGAGGGGGACTTGGGGGGTGAGGGGAGGGTCTGAAGCCTGCGACTGTGCGTGCGGGGGTCTGGAGCTTGCAGCTCAAGAGGCCAAATCTCGAGCTAGGCGGAGGCGTGCAGGGTGGGAAGGGGTGCTCGAGCTTGCGGGAGACCGGCGGGAGGAGGGGGAGCTCGCGGGCGGTGGTGCATGCAAGGGGGAGTTCGGACTGGAGGCCTAAACCCGGCGACGGGTTTGGGGGTTACTTTGTTTCAAGAATGGCATCATGTTGTAAATATGATGGGTTTGGAAGGGCAAAATTGACTTTTTCCGTTAAAGTAAACGGAGAAATAAGACGGAAGTTGACACAATGTTATGCCATGTAAAGGTTAGGCATTATTCGGGGTTCTGGATGTAATTCGCTATTACGTAGGGTTCCTGGAGTAATTACCATATTACTCAGGGTTATGGGTGTAAATATCCCATTATAAAAATAATGGATAAAGAATAAATTGAATATTTTAATCTGTACAAGTATACAATATGGTCCCAAAACTCAACTTTCAAACCGTAGCTCTACCAAATGAGAAACCAACGCCATTAAATAGCTTATTTTATACTATATACAATTAAAGGTGTGTTTGCTGCATTTGGAGTTTTCATTTGTGAGATACGGGTCTGGGAAGTTGGGATTCTGTATTTTTATTTAGACCATAACTTTTTATCTGTACATTATTTTTCAGTGAAATCAATTTTTTAATTTTCTTTATTTAATTATCTACAACTTTCTTGTTCAAAGTTTCTTTATTTAATGTATAAAAAGTGGAACCAAAAAAAGGTCCCAAAATGAATAAAGAATGAAAAGAACAGGTATCTGGCCCTTATCTCCCCCTACTTTATTCCTTGTCGACCTATTCATCAAGATGCCTAGGTCTCGGGGTTTTGGGTCATAAAATATTTACAATATTTTATTCTTTTTATTTTCTTTTATTTATTCTATAATTTTGGCTTTAATTACAGTGTTTTATACACTAATTACATGCACATACATGAATGCTAAGATGATGGATTTAATGCTATTTACACGCATTTACTAGGGTTTTTGAGGCCAAAATGATAGAATAAAGATGATGAAATGTGGATTCATCATCCCCCTATACTTTACCTTTGCTAGTCCCTAGCAAACACTTATGCAATAAGTGCAGAAAAGAAAAATGAAGAAAAGAAAAAGAAGAAAGTGGATTTAATTTAATGATCAAACTTGTCTTCGCAAAATCAAAGTTTGGAGCTTAAGTCGAACCTTTGGAATTTTAGTGCCGGCGGAACCTTAATGAGAATCGAATTTGAAATCCGATAGTCCCTGAGAATCCCAAAACTCTGCCCAAGTCTCCTTAATAGCCAGGTAAGAAGTACTTCAACTCATACGCAAACCCTTACGACTATGAATCTGATTCGTACAGTGTAAGTGTTTGTGGCTCTCCCCAACTAGAATGACAAAGAAACTGACTTCTCCAGTATGACAACCCAATGATTCCATGATCCAACAACTCCATCCTCGAGGAGCGGGGTATTCCCTTCTAAGTTCAAGTGGCAACCAACTCAAGAGGAGGGGGTGAAGAGAAGAATGGACGGTAGCCAGTGTAGCTACCTGTCCTGGGATGCAAGACCAGTGTAGTCAAGTCATCCAGTTGCAGGCTCACATATTTGACTTTGGAACTCAAGCTTGCTTATTGACTTTACAACATTTGTACATACTTAGCAGGCATTTTAATTTTGTACAGGCATGACCATTTTTTTAGTACAATATACAACAGCATTTACATCAGGAGTTTTTCCTTTTAAGCCAGTAGACTATCCCTCTTTTGAAGCTTTATTGCAACCCACACTCTCCTGTCTTTAGACTTCCTCATCACTGGACGGGTTGGGGTGCACTTCCCTCC
Source organism: Ottelia alismoides (assembly GCA_037367405.1). Lineage (NCBI taxonomy): Eukaryota > Viridiplantae > Streptophyta > Magnoliopsida > Alismatales > Hydrocharitaceae > Ottelia > Ottelia alismoides. Next base: position 220,083 of record JAZKJV010003968.1, on the reverse strand, counting down.
CTAGAGGAGGACAAATGTTTCCACTTGTGTGCATCTCATACTGGCAAATCCAATCCCTTCATCACTCCAGCTGAGTTGATCCATGTGAAAGGTGCAGGTGTCCGAGTTAGGTCATTATAAACAAGAGTCGTGCGTGTGTTCTGAAATACTCTACTTAGGAAGTCAAGAATCCATTGAACCAAGTCTCGTGATCCTCAAAGAATTAAGTCAACTAGACCTGAAGTACCTCAATCCCAGATCCTATAAGGTTCCTGTTATTAGGTAGATTTTAAGGTCCAATCAAGCTCTAATCTCTGGATTTTACCTAGACTTGTTCAACTATCAAACTCAATCCGAAAAATGCTCATGCTATGTCATGCGATGCAGAATGCAGAATATATTTTTGTGATGCAATTTTCAAGACTTTTGAACTTTTTATGGATTTTGAAAAGATGATGATGACACATATGCATTTTTTTTGTATTTTTCAAAAAGATTTTTCAAGTGTTTTTGGATTTTAATTTTGCAAATGTTTTTGGATTTTTTGAAAACAAAAAGGTTTTTGGCTGAAAACTAGGTGAAAAATATTTACACGGGAGAATATCCAGGGTAAGTGATCGCTTTTATAGATATATATATAGTGGATTTTGGTGAGATGTATGTATTCCTCAAACTTAGTTGACACAGGTTTTTCAAACAAATTTTGAAAACTATAGTCCAAAATAATTTTTACAAACATTTTACACACATGTACACACATTTGAAAATCATTTTGCAAAGGTTTTCAAATAGTATAGATAGATTTTTCAAAACATTTTTGCAACCCTTTTTCAAACTATTTGCAAATCATTTTTCGAACATTTTATTTCACACAAAGAAAATAAATTTTTACAAGCCACACATTTTTACAAACGTTGAAAATATGTAACAAAATGTTTTCAAAATAGTTTTCAATAAATGTTCACAAGGATTTTCAAACTATTTTTCAAACATTTTGCAAAAAACATTTTTCACCTGATTTATTAATCAGTAAATACAAAAAGAATTTGAGGAATGGTAACATCTTTTTATTAAGGTTTTTAATAAATTTTAAAGAATTAATAGCCATACTTATTAAGAAAATACGAAAGTACGAGTTATGGCTAAAGTGCATGCGTAGTATATTCGACAACCTTATACTTAGCTTGAGCTATGTCCTCATAGATCGGAGAGAAAAGAGAAGACATAACTCGTACTAAGTATAGGCAAGTCTAAAGAATACATAAATGAATGAATGAACGAATGATAAGTTGACCGTCCCCCCTATACTTAGGATCAAAGAATCCTAAGTATAGCAGACTGTACACAACGCAGGGAGGGTCAAGGGTGGGAATGAACATGTCATACTCAGACTGTCTCCCTCTATACTTAGGGTAAGATACACGTAAGTATAGACAAGAAGATGAGACAATGGGGATGATCGAAAAGAATAGAAGAAACTCGGGGTGCATACCCCCCTATACTTAGGACAAAGTACATCCTAAGTGTATAAACTGACAACAAGGGGCGGCACCTTTTTGATAAAAAAAGAAAATAGAACAGGAAAAGAAGAAAATAAGAAAAGACAAGGAAAGAAATCAACAGATGAAAGAATGATATGGACAGATGGATCTATACGGCGAAAGATGGAATTGATTACCATGTATGGGATGCAAATGATATGAGTCAAAGAACACATCTCATACCAGAAGAATGGGGGCAACGTCAAGGGTCGACGAATCATGATCTAGATATAATTTCAAGCGCTGACCGTTGACACGGAAGGTAGAGGAAGATGACGGTTCGGATATGTCAATTCTGCCATTGTCATGTACCTTCCTGACCACATAAGGACCTTTCCATTTGCTCTGTAATTTCCCTGGAAATAATTTCAACCTGGAATCAAACAACCATCCTCGTTGATCAGGCTCAAACTGTTTATGGCTGATATGGGAATCGTGCCATGTCTTCACTTTCTCCGTGTACTGTAGGCTACTAGAAAAGGTTGTATCTCTCAGTTCCTCCAGGGCTGCCAACTCTGCTCTCCTATGTTCTCCTATACTCTCGAGATCCAATAATAGCTCAGTGACTGTCCAAAGTGACTTGTGCTTTATTTCCACAGGAAGATGGCACGGCTTGCCATAGACGAGACGAAAGGGAGATGTCCCCAATGGATTCTTGAAGGAAGTCCGATAGGCCCACAAGACCGAGTCCAAAAGCTGTGACCAATCCTTTCAGTCTGGGCGGACAACCTTCTGTAGGATAGTCTTTATCTCCCGGTTCGATACTTTGGCAAGACCATTAGTCTGAGGGTGATATGGTGTGGCAACACGATGGTCAATAACGAACTCGTCTGCAAGGGCCCTAACCTTGTCATTGATGAAGTGAGACCCTCGTCTGAAATCAAGACTCTAGGTACCCTGAACCGTGAAATGATATTTTCCTCAAAAATTTACACACGGTTTTAGCATCTGCGGCTCGGGCGGGGATGGCCTCAACCCATCGGCTGACATAATCTACAATGAGCAAAATGTGTTCAAATCCCTGACTCTTAGGAAATGGGCCCATGAAATCAATCCCCCATGCATCAAAAACCTCACAAAAGTGAATGGGTTGCATGGGCATCATGTCTTTCTGTCCGCAAGTTCCCATCTTCTGACAGTCAGTACATCTCTTCACAAACTCATCTGAATCCTTGAAGAGAGTAGGCCGCCAAAGGCCGGATTGAAGCACCTTCTGTGTTGTTCTTTTCCCAGAATGATGTCCTCCTGCCTCAAGCTTGTGGCAGTATGTGAGGACGTTATGCTTCTCTTCTTGAGGAATGCACTTCCTCCAGATACTATCCCCTCCTTCATGATAAAGGATGGGATCCTCCCAATGGTAATGCTTGGCCTTCGCCAGGAAGGTCTCGAGCATCTGCCTGGGCCAACCTTGTGGGACCGTCTTGGCAATAAAATAGTTCACAATGTCGGCATACCATGGGAGCGAGGTGATAGCAAAGATCGCCTCATCTGGAAACGTCTCAGTGATAGGTGCGCTGCGCTCAGATTCCTCAAGGTTCTCCAAGCGAGAAAGATGATCCGCCACCACATTCTTAACTCCAGGCTTATCCTTAATCTCAATATCAAACTCTTGTAGTAGAAGGATCCATCTGGTAAGGCGTGCTTTGTCATCCTTCTTGGCCATTAAGTACCGAATGGTGGTGTGATCTGTATAGATAGTCACTCTAGATCCGAGAATATAAGATCTGTACTTATCCAAAGCAAAGACTACAGCCAACATCTCTTTCTCAGTCACAGTATAATTCCACTGAGCGACATCTAAAGTCCGGCTGGCGTAGTGAATGGCAAATGGCAATCCATCCCTCCTATGTCCAAGCACAACCCCAACGACGAAATTAGAAGCATCCGTCATGATCTCGAATGGAAGAGACCAATCGGGTGGCTGAAGGACAGGAGCCGTGACAACCATATTCTTGAGAGTCTCAAACGACGCAAGACACTTATCATCTACAATGAACTCGGTGTCCTTCGTCAGCAAATTAGTGAGCGGTCGGGCGATTCGGCTGAAGTCCTGAATGAACCATTGGTAGAAATCGACATGCCCCAGAAAAGACCGCAATTGATGCAAGTCGGTGGATTGAGTTTTCTAATGATATCCACCTTGGCCGGATCGACCTCCATGCCCCTGTTGGAGATGATATGACCAAGGACCGTCCCTTGAGTCACCATGAAGTGACTCTTCTCCCAAGACAAGACAAGATAACCTCAATACAGCGCTGAAGCACACGGTCTAGGCAATCAAGACAAGCATCAAACCCGTCGCCATAGACCGAGAAGTCATCCATGAAGACCTCTAAACAGTCACCCACCATGTTTGAGAAAATGGACAACATGCACCTTTGGAATATCGCTGGAGCGTTACATAGACCAAAGGGCATCCGTCTGAAAGCATAAGTCCCAAACGGACAGGTGACTGTCATTTTCTCCTGGTCTTCGGGCGCAATGGCCACTTGATTATATCCGGAGTACCCGTCAAGAAAACAGTAATGACTCTTCCCAGCAAGCCTCTCGATAATATGATCAATGAATGGCAGTGGGAAATGATCCTTCTTGGGGCCTGATTCAATCGTTTGTAGTCCACACAGACCCTCCAAGAAGTGGGTACTCGGGTAGCGATCTCCTCTCCAGACTCACTCACAACTGTAGTGATAACCGTCTTCTTGGGTACCACGTGTATTGGACTAACCCACTTGGAGTCGGAGATGGGGTAGATAAAATCAGCGCTCCACCACCTCGATATTTCTTTCATGACCACATCTCGAAGATTCAGGTTCAACCGTCGATGGAACTCACGCAACGGCCTAGCGTCATCCTCAAGATAAATGTGATGGGAGCACAGAGCCGGACTAATCTCCTGGAGATCAGCTATACTCCAACCTATCGCCTTGCGGTTTCTCTCAAGAACCTCCATCAGACGAGATTCTTGCTCTCCAGTCAAACCTGCTAAGATAATGACTGGGTGCATATCTGGCTCTCCCGCAAGGAATCTATACTTCAGCGACTGTGGCAAAGGTTTCAGTTCTGGACAACTGGGAGGTGGCAGATCTGGCTTCTGATATGTCTGTGTGAAGGCGACCAGGTCTGCATGGGAGATCTCCTGCTCTGCATGAACATCTGACGAAGGGAGCCCTGCTGAATCATCAATAAACTATACCGGCTCGCACTCCGTCCTAGTTGTCGGCTCAGAAGAAATCAGACACGGCAAATATTCATCAAAATCATCCCAATCAATGTCTGAATCTGAGGGATCTGAACTAGATGAACATGGCTGAAAATCATCATCACCACTCGTCCCAACACTATCAGCCTCAAATGTATCCTCATCCAGGGGTGTGCTCTCCAGGCTCTCGACTGCCATAAGCTTTAAATATAGTGAATCTGTAGGCAGGGCGAGGGTCTGTGCTACGGGATCAATCCAAATGAATTCATCATCTGTCATCACAAAATCACACTCCTGGTAGATGTCTAGCTCTTCCTCTGTCATCTGCACGGCTTCGCTGTATTGCTCCGAGCATTCTAGTTCTCTCTCTCTCGTTTCCTCGATCGTCTCTATTTGTATGGTCTCACCCTCTACGCGAAAACACACCTTCCCACTATCATGATCGGACACCGCCTTGGCTGTGGCCAAGAATGGGCATCCAAGTATGATGTGGGTATCGGTTACCGACTGAGGGATCTCCATGTCCAGTACAATAAAGTCCATGGGGAATTTCATGTCATGAATGGTAACGACCACGTCTCTCAATAACCCCTTCGGCCTCTTAGTCGACCTATCAGCAAACCGAAGGAATGTCCTGCTCCTAAGAAGAGGACCAAACTCGAATCGGTCGAGTAAGGCTGCCGGAAGAAGGTTAATCGAAGAGCCGCTGTCTAATAGAGTACGATCAAACTGCTGCTCCTGAATCTCGCATCTGACATAGGGAGCTCCTGCATCTGGTCTCTTGGCTGGCAGTTTATTCTGAATGGTGCAGCAAGTGTCCTGGTGAGCACATGGATTTGATCTTTGTACCTCCTCTTCCTGCGAACTGTAGTTGTCTCTTTCAAGTTCTTTTTGAAGAAGGGGATGTGCTCAAATGCTTCCCGTAGAGTCAGCTGAATGTGGAATCTGTCAATCATCTGGTTGCTGAACTCTACCTGCTGGTTCTTTTTTGGATTTTCTTTTTTATTCCCCTTCGCCCGGTGGAGTGCTTCAGGGAAGGGGATAGTAGGGGCCTCCTCAGATGGAGGATTGGGAATAGGTCCCTGCGCCTGTGAAGGAATAGAATCCATACCATGATCATCATTCAACACATATGGATCAGGAGTGTAAACAGAAACTTTTCCTTTATTCATATTTTTGTTCTTTTTCTTGTTACTACAATCTAAAGATACAAAAGGTGGTAACATCACAGAAGGAAGCTCAACAGAAGTAGAAGTGGTGGCTTCAGTACCACCAAATGCATCTGACTTTGCGGCATCAGCACCGCGCTCTAGCTCTGCATCCAAAATGGTGGCATCAGCACCACCGTCTGCATCAGGTATCACGACGGCCTCAGTACCATCGTTTGGAACTCCATCATTGGTGACATCAGCACCACCGTCTTCATCATCAACAGCAGCGTCAGCACTGCTACTTTGCTCATCTGGCGCTCCTGGTTCTGCTTGTGGTTGTCGCTCAGATGAGGCACCGCCGGCTGGTATCCTACCGCGCTTAGTAGTCACAAAATCAGCATCATACAAAGAATAAGACATGTCACTCAAATAATCACTAGGAGAGGTATCCTCTGTAAACTCTACCTGCTCAGACTTCCTCTTCAGATTATTCGGATTTGGTTCAATCTGAGCTGGTATGGCGGCCTTGCCTTTGATCAAATCCCTCACCTCTTGCCGGAACTCATCCATGTCCCGCCGGTAAGGTGCTCGATGTTCAAAGAGTAAGCGGACAAGGTCATCTAAAGCTGAGTTCTCAAAGGTGGGAGCCTGAGAACCGGAAGTGTTCCCCTGCTGGAGATGAGGTTGCTCTTGCTGCTGGTACTGGGGAGGATGGGAGTATGACTGATGAGGCTGCTGACGCTGCCTCCACTGTTGATTGTTATAGGCGGGACGAGGACCATGCTGGTTCTGCTGGTAGGCATACTGGGGCTGCTGTTGCTGCTGGCTGTTCTGGTATCCCTGAGCGGGAGGCTGCTGCTGAGAGGAGGTGCCACCATTGCCCCAACGGAATCCGGGGTGATCGCGACGAATCCCAGGCTGTGGGTACCCATCGTACCAAATCCCATTGACTTCCATCAATGGCTCCTGCTTGAAGGATGGTGGAGGGAGAACGACCAGTGGCTGATCAGGCTGATAGACCACCATCTGAGTGTCCTGAGATGGTGGCTGCGATGGGTAGTACTATAGCAGCGGGACCGGCTCTGCCTGAATGTGGTTGACCTGGCGGTACAAGGCAGAGGGCTGGGATGAGCTGCTACTGCTGGGATCTGCTTGTGACCTGGGAGGCTGCTAAGAAGATGTTTGTGCCTCCTGGATGTAAAGGATCTGTGTCTTCAGGTCACTCATGGTCTTGGCAATCTGGTCCATCTGGGCCATTCCTTGCATCTTCTTCTTCTCGAGGATCTAGAGACGGTCCAGCTTCTCACTAATGATGCCCATGTCGACTGCGGCTGATTCGGCTTGGGCTGCGGCTGCCGACGGAGTATGAGGACCGGCATCAATGTGGGCGATCCTCTGAAATGATCCCGCTCCTTGTGGGGGCTTCTTTTGTGTGTAGATGCGAGCCTGGGCCATAACTGCCGAATTTTCTGCCATCCCTTCATAGACGGCCCAAACATCGTCTTCACCTTTGGAAAAATATGACCCACCACAAGAGGCATTTACAAGCCCCTTGATGAATCCACGATTCATCATCTCAATATCTTGATCTTAGCAAAATCCACGAGTAAATTCCCTAATAAATGTGTATAAAACCCATAAAATTCCAAAAAAATGTGTTTTGTTTTCATCTCTGAATTAGGACTCTAGGAAAAATATAATTTGGCTAATTTGGACTTCTTTCTCATTAAAATTAATTCGGCTAAGTTGTGTGATTTCTTAGGAGCTTAATTCACCTGCATTGGCATCCTATTTGCATTAAAAAAATCTAAAAAATACCGCATGGGATATCTAAATCTAAGTTTTTGAATTAAAACTGAAGTTGTTCCTTTGCCTCCCTGAGTTCGACCCCGGACTTGCCCGGGATATAAATTAAAGCCGAGACACTCTTCACAGAGATCTTCTCTCGGTTCTGACCGAATCGCTAAGTACACGTATTATAACGTGACCAAATTAAATATCGTATTTAGCGACTTGTCAGATGGCGCCGTTGCCGGGGAGGCAAACAGCTTAGGGATTAATTTGAAATTTTGGATTTAGATTTTCTCTACTCGGGTAGTCTGACCCCCGAGCCACCTTGTATTTATTCCATTTTTTCAATTATTTCTCTTCATATTCTTGTATATATTTTGTTTTTATCTCTCTAACATAAATTTTATTTTTCTTGCGAGGGCCCGGTGAACTTGGAGTGCATCGGAGGTCGACGGACGCGTCGGGCGCCGACTGCTGAAGAGCAAGAAAATCAATTTTTCTTCGAGAGATTTTTTTATAAATTTTTGTAATTATTGTGTTGTAATAACTTAGATAATTCGCTCTTTCCAGCGGCTCTTGTTTGAGAGCTCGCGTTTGTATCCGGACTGGACTTTGGACCCGCTCGTGGTCGTGTGGTTGCTTGACGTAGAATAGGACTTGCACTCGCGGCTCTTAGATCATTTTTATTAGATTATCTTGATTGCTTGTGCTCGTAATTTTTAGGACCACACATCACTTTTAACGAGAGCCCTTAGACCGCAGAGCTATTAGTCAAATTTAACTTGTTCATCACTCGCTAATAGAACTGCCTGTCTAGGAAGGGTTTTCTCGTTTGCATTCATATAGTATAAAATTTCAATTCTGCCTTGCATCTCGCATGTAGAGCGCGAGGATCACGGTAAGTCTTCTGAACTGGGCATGCATCATTGATTTCATTATTTGCATCGACTTTTCTCGACTCCCTCCCCTTGGTTTTTGAAACTTAGGTTAAAAGGAAATCGGGACTGATTGTTAGGCGTGCTTTGTTTGGTGGACTAATAAAGTGATAACCAAACTTAAAACTGGGACTGCTAATCAGAGTTGACAAAAAAACTGATTAAAACTAACACTTGTTTTGGGAGAGCAAAACTCTCATTGTATGCTTGGCTAATTGTGATTGTTGAGAGGTGAGGACGCATCCCTAGGATAGTGCCCAAAACCTACTTTTGAGCCTTGCGTAATTGGATTGATATCTTGATTTATCACCTAATTAAAACTGAAAAGATAAACGGTCGGACTTTTGCGACCATCACTGTGTTGAGTAGGTGAACTCAGGGTTTGCTCTTGTGTTTGTTTGTTTTGTGTGTTATTCGGTGCACTTGCACGCTTTCTTCCTCGATCCGCTTCATTCTCCCATTTTCCCTCCAAGATGTCAGAATATTGGTCATCATATCCACGTCATTCTTCTTCGACCATATTTCGATCATCTCCACCCTCTCATTCCTCTTCATACCCACACCCCGACCGCGAAGTCATAACTCCGACTGACTTCCGCACTTCTTCGTCCTTCTCACCTACCCCACATTCTTACACCCATGACCCACAACCACTCTGTATTGACTCACCATATTCTTGTCTGCTTGTTGGAAAGAAGAAACCAATCAAAGAGCAAGCGACTGCTGAGATGAATGATTGGCATAATCAGTTGACCCCACATACCTCATTTTCACCTCGAGTTGGGACAGAACAACAATTTCCATATGCACATCCCAACTTAACCTTAGGGTACAACATGGTCGACCAGACAAACCGAATGGAGAGGCCTGCACCGTACAATCTTCCTGACTTGATTGACCTGAGTGATAGAGACCACATTGACCAACCTTCATATCACCCATTCGGAGAGCCGACATATACAGGGGATTGGATTCATGCGACCGATCTACAGACTCCCTGTCTACTGACTCCGCCTTATGGGGCTTCGACCAACATCTTCCATACAGAAGGGTTATACTCAAACCAGTATTACACGCCTGAGTCAAGGTGTGTTGAGTATAAGAGCCCGAATTCTCAGCAGTATTCTCCAACTGAGCAGACTTCTCTCATGATGTGTCATGAGAACCTATTGGAGGATGACATTTGTAGACCAATCAAGAGTCCAGGTAGGAATGTGGATCATGGATTTCGCGGATTGAATCTTGAAAACCTGGAAGACACTAGATTGACCACACGTCATGTACAGCTGGAGTCCCTTCTACCTCCCTCTTCTACTAACCACTTTTCCTTCAAACCAGAGTATGTACATTCTCCTAGTCCTCCTTCACCTACCAAAAAGACAAAAAAAATTGAAAACTCAGAAAATACCATAAAAATTGAAAAAGGAAAAGATCTAAAAAATTGGATCCTGCGGTTAGGGAAGCATTGGATAGAAAGTTGATTTTTGAGCTTCCCTTAATATTGGCCATTGAGCACTTTCCCGACCTTAAAAGATTTGTGAGAAGTAAATTGATGCCTAAAAGGTCGGACAATAAGAGAATAAGGACTGAGATACATATAGTGTCTATGGCCACATCTTTGATGATAGGGAGAAAAACCAAGAGCCGCAGAGTAAAACGGTTACCTAGATTTGATTGTGAAATCAAAGATACCACATTCACCCATGCAAGAATCGATGATGACTTACCGATTAATATCCTCCCGACCTCCGTGTTTGCCAAGCTCAAACTCGGATCTGCCAAGAAGTCAAGAGAGATCATTCAGTTGGCAGATCGGACCATTAAACGGTCGAGAAGAACCATTTCAGTCATCGTCACTTTCCAAGGTGCTCTACTGGAGATAGACTTCACGATCATTGACATTGAGCACCGAGGAGAGTTCACCCAGTCTCCGATCATTCTTGGGAAGCCGTTCTTAGCCTTGGCTAAGGCAACTATAGATTGTGAGACTCGGGAGATCGATTTCTCTGCATTGGGAGCACTCCGACCTCACCCGATCTTTGAGGACACACGATATTCCAAGGTAACCCGTAAAGTTGCAGACAGTCGTGACATTCGAGAGACAGTTTAGTCCCATCTCTCTATTACACCTGAGATACCGACTGTCCAGACGACCATTGGTTTAGAGACTTCCTACAACCACACACCGCCGACTGCTTGCACCACCACCACGACAGCTTCTAGAGAGGACTCACGACCAGAAGCTATCATTGAGTCGGACATGACCTTTGTGGATTGCCTTGATCATTTCGATGATCCGACAAAAGAACCCAACAATATCAAGCCAACTGAGAACAATGTGCCTTATCAGAGACGTGTGCTGACCCTGTGATGAATCTACGTTTCATCATCTTTATTCTATCATTTTGGCCTTAAAAACCCTAGTAAATGCGTGTAAATAGTATTAATTCATGCATTTTAGCATTCATGTATATGTGCGTAAATACTGTATAAATTGCGGTTTTTAAAGCCAAAATTATAGAATAAAGGAAAGAAAAGAAAAAGAATAAAATATTGTAAATATTTTATGACCCGAAACCCCGAGACCTAGGCATCTTGATGAATAGGTCGACAAAGAATAAAGTAGGGGGAGATAAGGTCAGAAACACAGAAAAAATACCTATACATTTTATTCATTCTTTATTCATTTTGGGACCTATTTTTGGTTCTACTTTTTATACATCAAATAAAGAAACTTTGTACATGAAAGTTGTAGATAATTTTATAAAGAAAAATACAAAATTGATTTCACAGAAAAATAATACACAGATAAAAAGTTATGGTCTGAATAAAAATCCAGAATGCCAACTTCCCAGACCCGTATCTCACAAATAAAAACTCCAAATGCAGCGTACTCACCTTTAATTGTATATAGAAGAAAATAATCTAATTAATGGTGGTGGTTTCGCATTTGGTGGAGCTACGGTTTGAAAGTTGAGTTTTGGACCCTTAGTGTATACTTGTACATATTAAAATATTCAATTTATTATTTATTTATTATTTTTATAATTTTATATTTTTATAATATTGTTAATAATACTTGTAATAATTATGTATATTAAAATCAGAATAAAAACATCATTAAAACTCAAATAAAAATACTTGTATATATTTGATACATAGGTATTATACATACACTTATACCTATATAAAATACCTTTATATTTTATTTAATATACAAAATAAATCAGAAAAATAAAATAAAAATATATTTGTGTAAATAAAAGTATTCTATAATTTTATAAAATACTAAATAAAAATAATAAAAATAAAATACCTAAATAAAAATAAAATACTTAAATACATAGATATAGATACCTATAGGGGTATAAATGCAAACTTGTAAAAATATACTCCATAAAAATAAATAAAAATCACCATAAATTAATTCATAAAATAATAAACATTTTTTATTTTATAATCATAAATTAATAAAATCGTTTGATATTTTATTTTGAATTTAGAAATCTTTTTCCCAGGTTTTTCCTGGTTGGTCCACGTGGACCAACCAGGGGGCTAGGAGAGTTGACCTCGGTCAACTCTCTGCCCAACACCTGGGCTGTGTCAGAATGAGATTTTTCTTGGACTTTGCGGATTTTTCCAGGCCAAGTCTTTCACCGATTGGCCTCGGTCTCTTCTGCAAAGTTGAAGCCCTCTGATCCACCTAGCTCGCCCAAGGCTTAGATGCAACTTTTGACCATCGATTCGCGAGCCACGCGCCCTCGAAGTTCGCCCGTCGACCATCTTTCAAAATAGGCCCCTTTCTTCCATTTGCCCCTTGAACCCTCTTTGACCTTCTTCCCACTCTTTGGTTGTGAGTTCTGGATCGGGTCTTGTGACAGGAGATCCTCCAACTCCTCAGGGGCGGTGCTAGTCGATCAAGGAGGTGCTTCCATCACCTCCGGCCACTGTGGCCGCGGAGGTACAACCTTGGGTTGTTCAACCCTCGAGGTCCTCTTTCTTCTTCATCTTTCTGTCCATTTTTTTTGCTGCTTTATTCTCTGTTAAGATAGGGCACTGATTCACGCATCTAACTGGTCCTTTCCTCAAGTAAACTACGCCCAATCTCCTCGCCGGAGTGCTGCGCTTCCGGCCACCGCCACCAATGTCCGCCCACTCCTATTCCGCCCTTTCCCCACTGCTGTAGCCCCCAGGACCATTTTATTTGTCGTGTGATCTTCATTTGCAGGTCCTGGAGGTGCAAGACCCCGCTGGGGGTCGGTTTTTGAGATACGACAAGGCACCCGGGCACCCCGCCGATCTCCGACCTTGGAGGCTGCCCGGAGACCTGCTGGAGCTCGCCCCCGCCCATCATGGGCGCGTAAGGCCTCCAGGAGGATTCTGCGCTCCGTGGGAGGCTCTCCTCTGGCCGGCGGAAGGAGATAATTGCGTGTGAAATCCGAGCTCGGCCAGATTCGTCCCAGTTCTTGCGAGGGAGGTCCTGGCCGTCCGATTACTGGGGGTTCGTCCAGGAGCACAGCTGCCGTCGGATGAAGGATCGCCTCGACCGTTGATCGGCCTTAGCCGATCTAATCTGGACCGTAGCATACGAAGGGGCATCGCACAACGTGGGGCAGACACGAGTTTAAGTGGGGGCGAGCCCACCGTCGGATCGGCCCCCCTGCTGGGTAATTTTGCGTGCTACCCAGCTATTTTTTGTAATTCGTATTTAAAGCTGAAACCTTCATATGCTGCTTTACATGTTTTGTAAGATTTATTGAAAAACCCCTGGACTATCTGATATTACACTCGCGCCCTTGCCAGCGAGGCGCACGTGCGTGAGCACGTACGCTTGGGTATTTTGCATCCAAGGGCCTTTGGTTTTTAGTATTTCTATTTGGTCCTGAAAAGTGTCTGTTCAGTTATAATATTAGTGAGAATTTGCGCTAAAGCCCCTTGACTTTCTGAATATTACACATACACCCTTGTCAGGCTTTGCATTGTTGAGCACTTCTTGTATTTTATGCATGCATCTAGAAAACCCCAAAAAAAATCCCCAAAAAATCACATTAGGTCTCTGTTGCATAGTAGTTCATCACCATATTTTTATTTTTCGTAATTATTGCATTTTATTATTTATTAAAAATCAAAAATAGCCATTTTCAGCACTGTTTGCATCATAAAATCCCTAAAAAATATAAAAACACTCCAGAAAATTCCCAAAAAAATATATTTTGTTCCTTTTAGTGTGTTTTAATTTCAGACCAAAAATCATTAAAAAATATAAAACTAAACTCCTAAAAATTTCAAAACTCTAAAAACCTTCATAAAAATTTATAAAATTCATAAAAAATCCAAAAATAGTGTTTTCTTTTCCTGAATTTTCTTTGTTTTATTATCTTTAAGTGAAAATTAATTTAGGGAATTTTTGTTACTGTTTGCTATTTTATTTCTCCATTTTAAGTTTCAGCCTTGCATTTTTGCCATTGTTTTCTTTCTTTTGCTAATTAAAAATACCAAAAACATTCTAAAAATTACCCAAAAATCACAAAAACAGTAGAAAAATATAAAAAGACCAAAAAGACTTTATTTTCATATTTTTGAGTATTTTTATCTATTTTTATAAATACTCTAGCTTGCTTTTATTACTTTGCTTTTATATTCCATTATTGAAAAAGAAAATAAAAAAAATATAAAATATAAAAAGAAAATACAAAATCAGTAAATTAAAAATCAAAATACAAAAATATAAAATTAAAAATTAAATAAAAAATTTATAAAATTAAAAACCCACAAAAAAATAGCATAGATAGACGCTTTGATCACAACTCACACATTTTTGAGCACTTGTGCCCCGATCTACCTGTCTGCTCCCTGTGTTCGACCTCTACACATACTTGCACTATATACATCTTGTTGTAGAGTTATAATAAATTTTAACTCCGCACATTTACTTTCATTGCTTGATTTATTTGTCGTGGGTTAATTGTTGTTTGAATCGGGATTTCGAGCGGTCACCGCATCGACTGCGGTTTCGCCTTGTGAAACCGTACGACCCTCTATTTCTCGGTTCAACAAATGGCGCCGTTGCCGGGGAGCAACAGCGCTTAGTTCGGGTCTTGTTTGTGTTTGTGATTGATTGTCTATTTCACGGCTTTTATTTTTCGCTATTTTATTTCCTTTATTTTTGATATATCATTTGAATTGTCTGACCACCCTCTTGTTTGGTTTTGTGCGAGGTACGCGGATCGAGGGAGGCACTCCTTTCCAGGAGCGCTCGTGCAACCACGTGAGGCGGCTTTGGCTTCGCACCAAGGCGGACTTGGAGGGAAATTTTGAAGACAATTTCTGAGCTTTTATTTTATTGCATTTATTTTTTGTAATTTAAGTGAGAGAGTGACCTATATTTGTAATAATACAGGTACCCTCGGACACTTGGACTTTAGAGCCTAATTTCCAAGTGATTGTTCACTTGGGGGCTCACCGCAGTTTTGACGGTTTTCATCGCATTTTTTTTACTTTGTTTTTCGATTTTCGATTTTCTTTATTTTGTGTGATTGAGCCCCTAGTTCTTGGATTATTTGCGATAGACTAAGGCCAAACACCTAATATTTTGCATGCACCTATAGTCTCGTTTGGACTTAGTCAAATTTTAAACAGTTGATCATCACCTTCAATCCATCGCGCCGCGAGCTCTCCCCGCAAAGCGCTTTCTCCTACCCTCAATTTGTTGAGCAGAGGAGGGGTGAGCCTAGACCGGGCATTAGGGTTGAGGATTGGCGGTCAACTTGTGGTTCTTCCCGCTAATAGCAATTTCTGAAACTTAGGGCGATTTCATCGGTTTTGCATTTGCATATAGATAGGTTTCAATTCTGCTGAGCATCCTTGCATGTAGAGTGCTGGAGGCAAGGTGAGCATTTCTCTTTAGCATACATCATCGATTGCCGCTTGCATTGCTTTTCTGCCTCTCCCTCTGATTTTGCCAACCTAGGTGCTTAAAGGAATTGAATCCTCGTTAGGCGCGTGCATTTCTTATTAAAAATCCAAAAAAGTGATAATCAATAAAATTGGGACTGTTAATTTTACTTGACCCTAAAACCGATCAAAAAGAAACATCTTGTATTGGGGCGAGTAATCCCCTCATTGTCTTCGCTTCTACTTGCTCGCGCACACACTAAGGATTAGTGCCCAAATCCCATATTCAGCCCCCTAAGTGTTTGTGCAAATATTTTGACTTCTCACCTAACTCTAAAACAGACAAGATAAAAAGACCGCTCTTTGCGGTCTCTACCGAGTTGAGTAGGTGAATTGAGGGTTTGACTTGTTTTTCATTTTTGCTTGTGATTGTTTTGTGTGTGTCCTAGATCGCCGTTGCGCACTTGCGCCTTTCTTCTCACTTCTCTTGACTTGACCATCGTGCTCTCCCGATCATTTTCTTTTGTTTCGAGATGGCCGACTGGAGCGTATTCTATCCGGACTTTGCGGATCACTCGTTCACTCCAGCCGGTCCACCTCCTTTTTTCCAGGAGGACTTTGCTCCTCATTTTTGTACATATCCGACCAACCCACTATTTCAGGATCCGGACTTTGACCTTCACCAATCATTTCCACCACCATCGCCTACACATTTCGACAACCCGCTCTTCCTTGAGTATCCCGATCCGGAATGTGATTTTTGTCCACCCCCACCGCCCACATTCGACTCACCCGATCCTGAGATTTTGGAGTCACCTTTCATGGTATCCACACTTGAGACTTTGAATCAGATGATGGAGCATATGAATTCGAGGATTGCCGATCTTACTAGTTTAAATAAGAACCAGAATGTCGCTCCATTCTTTGAGGATGAGGATTCATTTGAGGACGACCATGAGAGCTTGCAATCGCCAAAAATACAAAAAAAATGAGAAAAATTTAAAACACAAAAAGATTTCGGGAGACACACGATCGAGTCAGAATGTGAGGAGAGCGACCACTTGCCAGATCCTTGGTCCACACATACATTCATACCCGGTCCCACCTTTGACCCCGAGGATGCCGTTGTACAGATTGCTCTTGGCATGCCTCGTGTATATGATGATTCCGACTTCCTCCCTTGTATGGAGGAGGTCCAAAAATTCAAAAAAATGTTGACTGAACCCGAAGTGGTGGCCACCATACATGAGATCATCCGTGCCCCACTTCAGCAGGCCATGACCGATTTATCTGCTCCTCTTCCCAAGAAGAGAAAGTGGAGGAGCAGATCTGAGCGTCATATCTTGACCATGGCCACTACCCACGCCATCACACACCGTCCCATTCCTAAGAAGAGGAACACTGCCACGCCTTTCATTAGTTGCACCATCTCTGACTTCACATGTGATCGCACTCTCCTAGACGGCGGTGCTTCGATTAGCATCATACCCTTCTCACTGGTACAGTCTCTTCATTTAGGGCCTCTAAGGAAAACCAGGATGATCGTACAGTTTGCTGATGGATCAATAAAGAGGCCGAAGGGTATCCTTGAAAACGCCGTCGTATCGATTCAGGGCATGAGTTATCATGTTGATTTTATCGTATTGCCCATGGAGACCTCCACAGGGGAGCACTCTCCAATCATCCTGGGACGACCATTCCTCGCCTCTGCGAGGGTCGTTATTGATTACGGATCAGGAGAGATTCGCTTCCGTCCTGCTGATGAGAGCGAAGCGTTGATCACCGCACCTACTGCTGACCAGAGACATGCACCTGATGTGACCTCACCTATCTTGGCTGACCTCGAGGATCATGACCTTGATGATACTATCAGAGAATTTTGTTGTCTATTGGATTCCACTGAGACCCGAGAATTCCTCCCGATTGAGGAAAACTTGGAAAGCATGGACCTCGACGTTCCTTCTTCTGGGACGTGGCGTTGTGTTGATGACATCCGCGGGATTTACACGATAGACACCATTGAGCGGAGGGCAGATGTAGAGACTATACAGGACGGACATGCTCTGACTACTTCCACTGATGAGTCCGCTCCTGTCCACATGGATACTGATGAGACAAAGGCCGAATTTGATTTGGTTGCTTTTCTTCAGAGATTCGGACCTTTTGATGAAAAAGATGATCCAGTTGAGATTATAGAGGACGAACAGAGTTCGACTACTTCCACCGATGAGTTCGTGCCTTTTGATTTTGACCTGGATGACACCTCGCAGGACGACTCCGAGTACACCACTTCCGATGATGATGAGTTCGTCCCATTCCACTTTGATATCAGCGAGACTCCCAAGGCCGGACCTAGCCGTACTTCTTCCACTACCCCGTCTGTGCCTCCACACCCTAGGTCCACTGAGGATTTACACCCCGTCGACCCTGATCGGATTCCGTCCACTGTAGACCCCGATGTCGACCTGCACCACACTAGATATATTCCTCCGCGGTCCCGCAAGAAGGTTCGCTTTCTACCTTCTTGATCATCTGTATATCCATCTCTGTTGTATATTCACTTTTGTGTACCTTTGTTCTCTCTACCGTATTGCTCGTTCGCCCATTCCTCGTGTCTGCCTTACTTAGGACGTACTTTGTCCTAAGTATAGGGGGGTGGACGAGTCGAGTGTTCATTCATCGTTCCGTCTGATTACTCCTGTTGTTGCCTATACTTAGGGCTTCTTTTACCCTAAGTATAGGGGGAGTGATGTGTACATCCTCACGATCTCTTCTTCCATCTTCATCTCTTTTCTTCTTTTCTTCTTTTCTTCTTTTCCTCTTCTATCTTCTTCATCTACCGAAAAGGTGCCACCCTTGTAGACAGTTTTCCATACTTAGGACGTACTTTGTCCTAAGTTTAGGGGGGGTGTGCACCCCGAGTTTCTCTATTTTTTCGATCCTCTCCATTGTCTCCTCTTCTTGTCTATACTTAGGGATATCTTACCCTAAGTATAGGGGGAGACAATCTGAGTACGATCTGTTCATTCCCACCCTTGACCCTCCCTGCTTTGTGTACAGTCTGCTATACTTAGGATTATTTGATCCTAAGTATAGGGGGGACGGTCAATTTCTCATTCGTTCATTCATCTCTGTATTTCTTTATTCTTTAGACTTGCCTATACTTAGTACGAGTTATGTCTTCTCTTTTCTCTGATCTATGAGGACATAGCTCAAGCTAAGTATAGGGGGGTCGTATATACTACGTATATACTTTAGCCATAACTCGTACTTTCATATTTTCTTAATAAATATGGCTAAAAATTCTTTAAAATTCATTAAAAATCCTTAATAAAAAGATGTGGTTATTCCTCAAATTCTTTTTGTATTTACTGATTAATAAATCAGGTGAAAATGTTTTTTTTGCAAAATGTTTGAAAAATAGTTTGAAAATCTTTGTGAACATCTATTGAAAACTATGTTGAAAATATTTTGTTACATGTTTTCAACCTTTGTAAAAATGTGTGGTTTGTAAAATTTATTTTCTTTGTGTGAAATAAATTGTTTGAAAAATGATTTGCAAATGGTTTGAAAAATGGTTGCAAAAATGATTTGAAAAACCTATATATACTGTTTGAAAGCCTTTTGCAAAATGATTTTCAAATGTGTGTACATGTTTGTAAAATGTTTGTAAAAACTATTTTGGACTATAGTTTTCAAAAATTGTGTGTAAATTGTTTTCAAATCAGTTTGAGGAATATACACATCACACCAAAAATCCACTATATATATGTATAAAATTGATCACTTACCCTGTAAATTCTTAAAATCAACTTCTTGTATATATAAAGAAGCACTCCCGTGTACATAGTTTTCACCTTGTTTTCAGCCAAAATCTTTTTGTTTTCAAAAATTCCCAAAAACATTTGCAAAAATAAAATCCAAAAACATTTGAAAAATCTTTTTGAAAAATACAAAAAAATGCATCTGCATCTGCATCATGATCATGTTTTCAAAAATCATAAAAAGCTCAAAATCTTGAAAATTGCATCACAAAAATATTTTCTGCATTCTGCATTGCATAGCATGAGCATTTTTCGGATTGAGTTTGATAGTTGAACGAGTCTAAGTAAAATCCGAAGATTGGAGCTTGATTGGACCTTAAAATCTACCTAATAACAGGAACCTTATAGGAACCAGGTTTGAGGCACTTCAGGTCTAGTTGACTTAATTCTTTGAGGATCACGAGACTTGGTTCAATGGATTCTTGACCGCCTAAGTAGAATATTTCGGAGCACACGCACGACTCTTGTTGACAATGACCTAACTTGGACACCTGCACCTTTCACATGGCTCAACTCAGTTGGAGTGGTGAGGGGATTGGATTTGCCGGTATGAGACGCACACAAGTGGAAACACTTGTCCTCCTCTAGGGAGGGGAAGTGCACCCCAACTCGTCCAGTGATTAGGAAGTCTAAAGACAGGAGGCTGTGGGTTGCAATAAAGCTTCAAAAGAGGGATAGTCTACTGGCTCAAGAGGAAAAACTCCTTATGTAAATGCTGCTGTATATAGTATTTCAAAAAAAAAAAAGAAGTTCAGGCATGTACAAAAATAAAAAGCCTGCCAAGAATGTACATATGTTGTAAAGTCAATAAGCAAGCTTGAGTTCCAAAGTCAAATATGTGAGCCTGCAGCAGGATGACTTGACTACACTGGTCTTGCATCCCGGGATAGGTAGCTACACTGGCCACCGTCCATTCTTCTCTTCACCCCCTCCTCTTGAGCTGGTTGCTACTTGAACTTAGAAGGGAATACCCCGCTCCTCGAGGATGGAGTTGCTGGATTGGGGAATCACTGGGTTGTCGTACTGGAGAAGTCAGTTTCTTTGTCATTCTAGTTGGGGAGAGCCACTATCACTTACACTGTACAAGTCAGATTCATAGTCGTAAGAGTTTGCGTATGAGTTGAGATATTTCTGACCTTGCTATTGAGGAGACTTGGACAGAGTTTTGGGATTCTCAAGGACTGTTGGATTTCAAACACGGTTCTCACTAAGGTTCCGCCCGCACTAAAATTCCAAAGGTCCTATTTAAGCTCCAAACTTTGATTTTGTGAGGACAAGTTTGATCATTGAACTTCATCCATCTTTCTTCTTTTTCTTTTCTTTGTTTTTCTTTTTCTGCACTTATTGCATAAGTGTTTGCTAGGGACTAGCAAAGGCAAGTATAGGGGGATGATGAATCTACGTTTCATCATCTTTATTCTATCATTTTGGCCTTAAAAACCTTAGTAAATGCGTGTAAATAGTACTTAATTCATGCATTTTAGCATTCATGTATATGTGCGTAAATACTGTATAAATTGCGGTTTTTAAAGCCAAAATTATAGAATAAAGGAAAGAAAAGAGAAAGAATAAAATATTGTAAATATTTTATGACCCGAAACCCCGAGACCTAGGCATCTTGATGAATAGGTCGACAAAGAATAAAGTAGGGGAGATAAGGTCAGAAACACAGAAAAAAATACCTATACATTTTATTCATTCTTTATTCATTTTGGGACCTATTTTTGGTTCCACTTTTTATACATCAAATAAAGAAACTTTGTACGTGAAAGTTGTAGATAATTTTATAAAGAAAAATACAAATTGATTTCACAGAAAATAATACACAGATAAAAAGTGATGGTCTGAATAAAAATCCAGAATGCCAACTTCCCAGACCCGTATCTCACAAATAAAAACTCCAAATGCAGCGTACTCACCTTTAATTGTATATAGAAGAAAATAATCTAATTAATGGTGGTGGTTTCGCATTTGGCGGAGCTACGGTTTGAAATTGAGTTTTGGACCCTCATTGTATACTTGTACATATTAAAATATTCAATTTATTATTTATTTATTATTTTTATAATTTTATATTTTTATAATATTGTTAATAATACTTGTAATAATTATGTATATTAAAATCAGAATAAAAACATCATTAAAACTCAAATAAAAATACTTGTATATATTTGATACATAGGTATTATACATACACTTATACCTATATAAAATACCTTTATATTTTATTTAATATACAAAATAAATCAGAAAAATAAAATAAAATATATTTGTTGTAAATAAAAGTATTCTATAATTTTATAAAATACTAAATAAAAATAATAAAAATAAAATACCTAAATAAAAATAAAATACTTAAATACATAGATATAGATACCTATAGGGGTATAAATGCAAACTTGTAAAAATATACTCCATAAAAATAAATAAAAATCACCATAATTAATTCATAAAATAATAAACATTTTTTATTTTATAATCATAAATTAATAAAATCGTTTGATATTTTATTTTGAATTTAGAAATCTTTTTCCCAGGTTTTTCCTGGTTGGTCCACGTGGACCAACCAGGGGGCTAGGAGAGTTGACCTCAGTCAACTCTCTGCCCAACACCCGGGCTGTGTCAGAATGAGATTTTCTTGGACTTTGCGGATTTTCCAGGCCAAGTCTTTCACCGATTGGCCTCGGTCTCTTCTGCAAAGTTGAAGCCCTCTGATCCACCTAGCTCGCCCAAGGCTTAGATGCAACTTTTGACCATCGATTCGCGAGCCACGCGCCCTCGAAGTTCGCCCGTCGACCATCTTTCAAAATAGGCCCCTTTCTTCCATTTGCCCCTTGAACCCTCTTTGACCTTCTTCCCACTCTTTGGTTGTGAGTTCTGGATCGGGTCTTGTGACAGGAGATCCTCCAACTCCTCAGGGGCGGTGCTAGTCGATCAAGGAGGTGCTTCCATCACCTCCGGCCACCGTGGCCGTGGAGGTACAACCTTGGGTTGTTCAACCCTCGAGGTCCTCTTTCTTCTTCATCTTTCTGTCCATTTTTTTTGCTGCTTTATTCTCTGTTAAGATAGGGCACTGATTCACGCATCTAACTGGTCCTTTCATCAAGTAAACTACGCCCAATCTCCTCGCCGGAGTGCTGCGCTTCCGGCCACCGCCACCAATGTCCGCCCACTCCTATTCCGCCCTTTCCCCACTGCTGTAGCCCCCAGGACCATTTTTTTGTCGTGTGATCTTCATTTGCAGGTCCTGGAGGTGCAAGACCCCGCCGGGGGTCGATTTTTGAGATACGACAAGGCACCTGGGCACCCCGCCGATCTCCGACCTTGGAGGCTGCCAGGAGACCTGCTGGAGCTCGCCCCCGCCCATCATGGGCGCGTAAGGCCTCCAGGAGGATTCTGCGCTCCGTGGGAGGCTCTCCTCTGGCCGGCGGAAGGAGATAATTGCGTGTGAAATCCGAGCTCGGCCAGATTCGTCCCAGTTCTTGCGAGGGAGGTCCTGGCCGTCCGATTACTGGGGGTTCGTCCAGGAGCACAGCTGCCGTCGGATGAAAGATCGCCTCGACCGTTGATCGGCCTTAGCCGATCTAATCTGGACCGTAGCATACGAAGGGGCATCGCACAACGTGGGGCAGACACGTGTTTAAGTGGGGGCGAGCCCACCGTCGGATCGGCCCCCCTGCTGGGTAATTTTGCGTGCTACCCAGCTATTTTTTGTAATTCGTATTTAAAGCTGAAACCTTCATATGCTGCTTTACATGTTTTGTAAGATTTATTGAAAAACCCCTGGACTATCTGATATTACACTCGCGCCCTTGCCAGCGAGGCGCACGTGCGTGAGCACGTGCGCTTGGGTATTTTGCATCCAAGGGCCTTTGGTTTTTAGTATTTCTATTTGGTCCTGAAAAGTGTCTGTTCAGTTATAATATTAGTGAGAATTTGCGCTAAAGCCCCTTGACTTTCTGAATATTACACATACACCCTTGTCAGGCTTTGCATTGTTGAGCACTTCTTGTATTTTATGCACGCATCTAGAAAACCCCAAAAAAAATCCCCAAAAAATCACATTAGGTCTCTGTTGCATAGTAGTTCAAGCACCATATTTTTATTTTTCGTAATTATTGCATTTTATTATTTATTAAAAATCTAAAATAGCCATTTTCAGCACTGTTTGCATCATAAAATCCCTAAAAAATATAAAAACAATCCACAAAATTCCCAAAAAAATATATTTTGTTCCTTTTAGTGTGTTTAATTTCAGACCAAAAATCATTAAAAAATATAAAACTAAACTCCTAAAAATTTCAAAACTCTAAAAACCTTCATAAAAATTTATAAAATTCATAAAAAATCCAAAAATAGTGTTTTCTTTTCCTGATTTTCTTTGTTTTATTATCTTTAAGTGAAAATTAATTTGGAGAATTTTTGTTACTGTTTGCTATTTTATTTATCCATTTTAAGTTTCAGCCTTGCATTTTTGCCACTGTTTTCTTTCTTTTGCTAATTAAAAATACCAAAAACATTCTAAAAATTACCCAAAAATCACAAAAACAGTAGAAAAATAAAAAAGACCAAAAAGACTTTATTTTCATATTTTTGAGTATTTTTATCTATTTTTATAAATACTCTAGCTTGCTTTTATTACTTTGCTTTTATATTCCATTATTGATAAAGAAAATAAAAAAATATAAAATATAAAAAGAAAATACAAAATCAGTAAATTAAAAATCAAAATACAAAAATATAAAATTAAAAATTAAATAAAAAATTTATAAAATTAAAAACCCACAAAAAATAGCATAGATAGACGCTTTGATCACAACTCACACATTTTTGAGCACTTGTGCCCCGATCTACCTGTCTGCTCCCTGTGTTCGACCTCTACACATACTTGCACTATACACATCTTGTTGTAGAGTTATAATAAATTTTAACTCCGCACATTTACTTTCATTGCTTGATTTATTTGTCGTGGGTTAATTGTTGTTTGAATCGGGATTTCGAGCGGTCACCGCATCGACTGCGGTTTCGCCTTGTGAAACCGTACGACCCTCTATTTCTCGGTTCAACACCCTGCAGGAGTATTACAATGCATATGGTGACTCATCTGATGATGAACCTCTGGTCAGAACCTCACACACACCACATCCAGGACATACACCAAAGGAGACAACTGGGACCAAATTGACCAATCTTGATAAATCGGTTGCTCCATCCTCTAGTCGGTCATATGGTAAGAAGAAGACAGGAGTTGATTCCTTGAGGTGTTCCCCCGAACTCCTTAAGACATATCAATCTCCTCTTCCTCTTGATGCTTCAGGTTCTAGAAAACCGACTAAGAAGGTTACCTTCGATACTCTAGATAAGGAACTTTCTGAGGAATCTTCATCAGGTCCTGATGAGGTGATCTACATGAGTGAGCTTAGTTCGGCTTATCTGGAGCCATATTTGAGCAAGCAGCCATGTGTCGACCCTCGTTGGACATTCCCCACACCTCACTATTATTCCTCTGCGGACGACTCTGACAGCGACACACATGTATACTATCCTCCCCATCGCTCCCGCAAGAAGGTCTGTCACAAACCTTCTTGATCCTTGTATATTCTCCCTCCTCCTTGTACATATTTTCCTTCCTTTATTCACCTCCCTCCCTCATGATTCGCATCACTCGCCCCATTTCCGTATCATTTTCATTTTGTGGCTATACTTAGGATGACTAGATCCTAAGTATAGGGGGGTGAGTGACCCAATTTGCTCCTTCTCTTCTTTTTATTTTCTTTTTGTATATTCTTTCCCATTCTCATCGGTCCCCCATTCTTGTGTTCTTTCTAATACTTAGGCTGACCAGAGCCTAAGTATAGGGGGCCGATGCCCGTTGTGTATTATCCACATTTTTTTCCTCACTTCTATTCTTTTCACCCACTTGTACTTAGTACGAGCTATGGCTTTTTGTCACCTAGTGCCATGAGGACATAGCACAAGCTAAGTATAGGGGGGCATGTATATATTACATATATACTGTACCCATACCTCGTACTTTCATGTATTTTCCGTATATATTATACAATAATTATGGGGTGGGTAAAAAAAACAAAAACAAAACAAAACAAAACTTTTTCCTAAAAAAACTCTTTTCCCTTATTTGCTTAAAAAAACTTTAAAATCCTTTTAAAAAAAACTTTTTCAAAAAAAGAGTCTTTTCTTATTTACCTATCTTTTTCAAAAAAAGAAATGTCTTTCTAAAAAACTTTTTGAAAAAAAAACTTTTTCTATTTTTTTTTAAAAAATCAATCAAAAAAAAAACTTCTTCTGAAACTTAAAAAAAACTAAAAAAAACTAACTAATAAGTTGGTTTAATCCCTGACACAATTCACTTTCACACAAGACTAGTGATGTTCAAGAACACTTGGTTTATGAGGTCTTGAGATTTTGAGTTAACCAGCCTTAGTTATTAGGGTCCTTGACTTAATTATTCACATTTCCGTAGTTTGAAAGATTTGTGTGCTATATTGCATGCTTAGTCTCTACCTTAAGAATATGATCAGCACCTCACGTACATGACTGCAGTTATGATGAGATGAGTTGAAATTTCACTTGAGGAACTGGGATGAGGGATTTGAGTTTGGACTTGATTGATGATGCTCGAGGATGGGATAAAATCAATGAAGGCTTCATGAAACCTGAGTGTCAGCATCTTTAGCCAGTATGAGAACATGGTTCTTGTACTATCTCTTGACATTTACCTATGTGCCATGGTGTGATAAAATAAAAAATGTTGATCAGTGTGCGCCAACTCTTGGTAAAAGCAGTGGAGCTAGCCACAAATATTACAAAGCAATGAAATGTCAAAGAAAAGCTCTCATTCCACAAAGTCAATTATCAAAAGAGCTTCCACCAAAGGCGAGCGCTCCCAACCATTTCAAAGTGTCCACTTGGACCACCGCTATTAGGACCAGGAGTCGGGCTTGCACCAAAAAAGGGCTCTGCATCGTAAATGCTACAAGTCTGGGTGTAGAAGGTACGATAGGTACTCAAAAAAGGCACACCCCGGTGTACTCCCAGGAAAACAAGTACAGACGGCTCCAACTTCTCTTGACGGACGCACTGATCAACACCAAAAAAAAATGCGTTGCGTAATAAGGCACTTGAGAGGATCCTTGTTCCAATGAGAGGGAGCGAAGAAATGACACAATCCTATGCCCCCCCATCAACTGGCCTTCCATCTACACTTTTAAGTCTGACAAATAAAGAGACGGTGGATTGGATGCAAGAAATGGTTTATTTCCTAGTGTTGAGGATCGGGTTCTTAGGAGAGTCCCTTAGATTGGGACCTTGGGTGACGTTGCGACTCTTCTCTTATAACTGCAGTCCACACTTAAAGTCATATCCCTTATATATACGTATACAAAGAGAGTCTGATGATTAGGGGAATTGGGTACCTTTTGACTAGAGCTCGGTTCAGCTTAGAATTTTAGGATCTCTAAAACCAAGAGTTCTTGAACGGATCAAGTCTTGTATTCACATGCACAGTCAGGGGTTAACCCAACTTATTCATTCGTTATTTGCTCGAGGACTAGCAAAGTTTAAGTATAGGGGGGTGATGAATCCACGATTCATCATCTCAATATCTTGATCTTAGCAAAATCCACGAGTAAATTCCCTAATAAATGTGTATAAAACCCATAAAATTCCAAAAAAATGTGTTTTGTTTTCATCTCTGAATAAGGACTCTAGGAAAAAATAATTTGGCTAATTTGGACTTCTTTCTCATTAAAATTAATTTGGATAAGTTGTGTGATTTCTTAGGAGCTTAATTCACCTGCATTGGCATCCTATTTGCATTAAAAAAACAAAAAAAAATACCGCATGGGATATCTAAATCTAAGTTTTTGAATTAAAACCGAAGTTGTTCCTTTGCCTCCCTGAGTTCGACTCCGGACTTGCCCGGGATATAAATTAAAGCCGAGACACTCTTCACAGAGATCTTCTCTCAGTTCTGACCAAATCGCTAAGTACACGTATTACAACGTGACCAAATTAAATATCGTATTTAGCGACTCGTCACCCCTGCAGCTCCGGTTTCAGCCCACAAAAGAAACTCTGAACCAGATTGGGCTTGGATATGTCATGGTGTGGACATCGATCAATGAGCTCTCTGAATCGATCCTAAGCTTCATGGAATTGTTCATTCGGGATCATTATGAAATTGCTGATCATAGCTCTGGCTGCGTTTGTCTGGTCGAGAGGATAATACTTGTTCAGGTATGTGGTCCGAAGGTCTGCCCAAGTGTCAACGAACCTCCCCAAATGTTTGAGCCAATACGCAGCTCTGTCAACCAAAGAGAAGGTGAAGGCTATCATCTTGATGGTGTCCTCAGTCACCAGCCTGTCATGAATTGTGCTGCAGATCATTTTGAATTCTTGGAGGTGGAGGTGTGGCTCTTCGGTCGCCAGCCCATGAAATTTGGGAAGTAGCTGAATCGTGTGTAGGCGAAGCTCAAAGTCTCCATGAATAAGAGGGACTCGGATCCACCGATGAGTGAGGGAGGCTGCTGGATTGTGCAATTCTCGCATGATGGTCTGTGGCGGCCTCTCCTGATTAGGTTCTCCTCCCTCGTTCTCTACAACTGGTATATCACCTCCACCGCCACCGCCCCCAGGTCTATTCTCTCGCATCTGTGCGATCTCTCTCATGAGGTCACCCATGAAGACTCCCTGGTCCCGGATCTATCTCTACATGGTCTCCAGGGATGCTAGAAGTGAATTGTTGATGGCGGCTTGATCATACAGAAATGGAGGGTGCTCATGCTCATCTGGGTGTTCGCCTCAGTCTGCCATGTCTGGATTCTCTAAAAATGCAAAAGAACCCATCTCAGGTGCCGTCGAATGTTCTGAGCTCTGTGATGCACTAAACTCTGAAATTCTTGGACTGATGGAAGGAGAAGGGTGGTTGGGGGAGAACGGGGGAGAAGTGAACTCGGGCTCGGAGAGTAGGTATGGACTCCCAGAGGTTGTCCTAGATGAATAAGGAGGAGTGCTGGATAGCGGTGCCGACAAAGTCAGCCTAAGAGATCTCCGTCCCATCATCTTGATTATTGATAAGAGCAAGGCTGAGAAATGAAGAGGAAAGAAGGGAGAAGCAAAATTGCGCACAATTGTGCGGTGTTTTTGATCTTGACCTAAGTGCGACTAGCAATCAAACACAAAACAAGGGGATTCACCAACTCAACACATGAAGCCATGAAGGTTCGGTTTTTATCTTTGTAATTTTTAGCTTGAATTCAGGAAGTTATCTTTTAACAAGTCCTTAGAGCGCTACACCTATAGGAGAGAGAGTACTGCCGGAAAAGTATTCACGTACTTGTCCTCCTTGTGTGTAACCTGTAGCTTGCGCTTCTTGAGGTCCTTGTAGCCCTTCCTGGATCCCTACTCAGCCAAAGAAAAGCGGGAGGAAGCCGATAGGCGAAACCGATACTTCGGATCTCGCTCGCAACGGAATCACCCGTGAGCATGCAAGATCCTACTCGGACGCAGACGATGAGACAGACACACCCGTGAAGATGTGGCCTATGCTCGGTATTTTAGACAAGGTCGATGCTCAACACAATAGTGAGTTACCAATGATGACCAAGTCCTACTCGTCTACGTACGATAGTAGCGCCAATACTTCGGAAATCCAGACGATACACAAGGCAGACACAAGCTGGGTTTTTGGCTCTAATCCTTACGAAGCCGCTCAACTCACTTGGAAGGAGACCTTCCCATGCAACCTGAATACAAGCGAGGGTGTTACTCTCCCCAAGCAATGAATCCAATTACCAATTTTATTTAGGTCAAAATTTTCTTATCAGTCCCTTTTTTAATTTTTTTTGGTGTTATCGCTTCTTTTGAGTCTATTCAAACAAGCGCCTAACGTTTTTGTATTTTCTTTGATTCCTACTTGATCCAAAAACAGAGGAAGAAAAGAGTCGGAAAAGACGTGCAAGTCGGCACCAAGATGGATTTCTCACCTTTGTGCCTATATGATGGATGCAAAGATAGAAAGACTTACAGTGCCTCCAGCTCTCTCCATGCGGATGCAAAGCAGAAATTTTTAAACCTAATCTATATGCCGATATGCACACGGAAATTGTCCTAAGCAGGCAATTGCTAACGTGAAGAACCACAAGTTGACCACCAATCCTCAATCCTAGAGTCCGGTCTAGGCTCACCCCTCCTCCTCTCGACACATCGAGTCCAGGAGAAGCGCTTGGCGGGATGAGCTCGCGGCGCGACGGATCGAAAAATGGCGAATCAACTGTTTAAGTTAACTAAGTCCAAATATGCACTATAGGTACATGCAATGGTTATTAGGGTGTTTGGACCTAATCTACTCGATCAAGCAATGCCTAAAAATCTAAGGGTTCAATCCACAAAAGAAAGGAAAAATGAAATCAAAACTGGAAAATGACAACAGTAAAACACGATAAAATCTGCGGTGAGCCTCCAGGTGAACAAACACCTGGAAGTTAGGCCTGAATGTCCTGAGTGTCCAAGTGTCCCTGTATTATTACAAATTATATGAATCTCTCTCACACAAAATAAAAGCTACTGACTACTACTCTCTCTCACTCCTCATGCTCTCTCCTGTAGGCTTGGGCTAGAAAAGCCGACTCCGCTTCCCAAGGCTGCACCGAATCACCTAGGCAATCCTCCTCGATCCACGGCCCCTCGCAAGGAGACAAGAAATGAGTTGGTCAGATGGCTCAATAATATATATATATATATATATATCAAAAACAAGAGAGATAAAACTAACAATGATGTAAACAAGTAATCACAATCAATCAAAAATGAGAACTATTGCTCCCAGGCAACGACGCCATTTGATAATCAAGAATTTCGAGAGTCGTAGGTTTCACAAGGTGAAACCGCAGTCAGTGTATTGACCGCTCAAAAATCCCTAATTTATCAACAATGATCCCACAATATATGAATCAAGCAACAAAAAATAAAGTGAAGTTAAATTTATTATTAACTCTACAAACAAGTGTATAGGTGTAAGTAGGTAGAGTGTCGAACTCAGGGAGCAAGGCAGAATAGATCAGGCAATGTGCAAAATGATGTGATGTGATTAATTGTCTGCGAGATGAAATGCAAATGTTTTGTTGGTTTTATTTTTTTAAATTTTTTATTTTTATTTTTATTTTTGTATTTTGATTTTTTAATTTTCTGATTTTATATTTTCTTTTTATATTATATATTCTTTTGTTTTTTATAAAAAGAATATATAGCTAATATAAGAAAGGAGGGGATATAATATTTATAAAAATAAGGAAAATGCTTAAAAATTAGGAAATAAAATAGTTTTGGTCTTTTTATAATATTCTACTGTTGTTGTGATTTTTGGGGATTTTTCAGAATATTTTTGGTATTTTTAAAAGGCAAAGTAAAGAAAACAACGAATTAAGATTCTGACCGAAATTAAAATGGGAATAAAAAATAGCAAATAGTATCAAAATTTTCCCAAATTTATTTTAAAATAAAAGAGATAAAATGGGGAAACTACATGACATGGGTTTATATTTTTAGGATTTTTCTATAATTTTTTAGATTTTTTGAAGTTTTTAAGAGTTTTCTAATTTTTAAGGTTTTGGTTTTGAATTTTTTAGTGATTTTTGGATTGACACTAAAAGTCACTAAAATACACAGTAGGTAATTTTTTTGGAATTTTTCAAGGTGTTTTAATATTTTTTTGGTATTTTCTAATATAGACAATACTGAAAATGCATGTTTTTTATTTTTAATAAATGTGAAAATGCAACAAAAGTGCAATGCAAAAATATGCGTGAATCAGCAAGTGAACATGAGCTTATGCTATTTTTTGGTGATTTTTCGAATTAAAATGATGCACTAAATAAATAGGACAAGCACACAAAAATACAAGGTCTGACAGGGGTATAAGTGCAAATAAACAAACATCCAGGGGCTAGACTGCAATTTTCACACAAATTATAACACTAAATATTGCATTTAATGGACTAAATACAAAATACAAGACCTGTAGGGGTATGCCTGCAAAATAGTCACCAGGGCGCGTGACTGGCACGCGCCTGGGAAGGACTTGTCTGTAATATCAAAAACTCCTAGGGGCTAAGATGCAATTTTTCCACAACTTTTACACTTAATACAAAAATTACTGGACTAAAGCAAAATAAGAAAACTCTGAAGGGGGTCCTCGCAAATTGCCCTTCACCTCACGTGTACTAGTCACGTGAGGTGACGTGGCAAGGACCTACTTGCAATAATGGAAAGTTCAGGGGCCTAGAGTTAATTTTTACAAAACTTTTTGAACTACAGAGAAATGTTATAAGACTAAATAGAAATACAAAAATGCACGGGGTGAATAATGCAAAATACCCCTAAGCGCGTGATCCAACGGCTGAAGGCGATTCACTTGACACGTGGCAGGCGATGGACGGCCGATGACGCTTCGTCTGCAATGGCCAGGA
Organism: Ottelia alismoides; assembly: GCA_037367405.1. Taxonomy (NCBI): domain Eukaryota; kingdom Viridiplantae; phylum Streptophyta; class Magnoliopsida; order Alismatales; family Hydrocharitaceae; genus Ottelia; species Ottelia alismoides. Next base: position 188,281 of record JAZKJV010003968.1, on the reverse strand, counting down.
TTAGAAGATCGGGGCTTGATCGAACAACCTGGGCTCGAGCAGATCCAACGGCGGCTGTGCGATCTGGGGCTCCGCCTCGATCCAACGGCGCTGAAGACCAAAACAAGAACCGCGGAGGAACGCCGGCGAGGCGAGTTTCTCCGAGGTCCTGCTCCTTCTCCGGCAGGCTTCTGGGCTTCAAAATGAGGCTGGAGGCTCCTGATGGTCGGGGCTAGATCCTGGGGACTTCAAAAGACCTCGACGGTGGCCGAGGCTCGCGGAGGAGGGCGACGAAGCTGGGAGGCTCCACGGAGCTCCGGCGAGGCTCAAAAATGCACCCAGGCACGAGTCACAGGGCGTTGACCTGCAAAAAGAAGTGAGAGGACCCATGGCAAAATGCCTTGGTCCCGCGGTGGCAAAATGGTGGCGCGAAGTGGCGGGGCGGAGCTCGGCCGGAGGAGCGCTCCGGCGAGGTTGAAATGGAGGGTGATTTGATGATCGAATCTTAAAACTTCTAGAGGGCTTTTGATCCTAAGGCTACGGCTAAGAAAAAGCAAGAAAAATAAACGGGAAAAATGGTCGCCTCGACGGTGGTGACCAGAGGGAAGCACCTCGATGTCGGCGGTGGTGGCGGAGGTTGTGGAAGCCGCCTCGAGCCTTGCTCGATCCGCCTGAGACTCTCTGAAGGGAGTTGTCACCTCCCTGGACCGATTAGGTACGTAAGGGGAGCGTAGCTATGGAAATGAGGGGTTCAAATTTGAAATTGAAGTCAGGTGTCCATTTTATTGAGTTTGACCTGACGACTATGGTGCTCCAAAGACCAAGGGAGATCGATGCAATCACTGGTCCTCGGCCCAAGATAATCATAGGGCGAGTGAGAGGGATGACAGAGGACCAAGTTTGCAGAAGTAATCAACTCGAAAGGATGAAAGAAACGTCCTCGAAAAATCCGCAAAAGCAGGGTCAAACGAGGCTCTGACACATGCTACAAGGGGAGGATGCCTAGTTGACCGGGGTCAACTAGGGTTTGCACCTGGTTGGTCCACGTGGACCAAGCAGGAAAAACCCTGGAAAATTATTTTGTAAAATCAATAAAAAAATAGAAAATGAACGAATTAAATTTTGATTATTAAATAAAAAATGTTTATTATTTTATAAAGTATTTTATTCTAATTTTTAATTATTTTTATGAGGTATAAAAATACAAGTTTCCTTTTATGCCCTTTGTAGGTACATATACCTATATATTTTATTAATTTATTTTTATTTTGTGTTTTTAATTTCTTTAATTTTGTTTATTATTTTATAAAATTATAAAATACTTTTGCACACTTAATTATATTTTTATTTTATTTTTTTGATGTATTTTGAACATTTAATAAAATATAAGTATGTGTTATATAGGTATATTTATAGGTATAATACCTATGTATTTTATATACATGTATTTTTATTTTGAGTTTTATTTAGGTTTTTATTCTGGTTTTAATGTACATATATATTATAAGTAATATTTACATAATTATATAAATATAAAATTGTAAAAATAATGGATAAAGAATAAATTGAATATTTTAATCTGTACAAGTATACAATATGGTCCCAAAACTCAACTTTCAAACCGTAGCTCCGCCAAATGCGAAACCACCGCCATTAAATAGCTTATTTTATACTATATACAATTAAAGGTGAGTTTACTGCATTTGGAGTTTTCATTTGTGAGATATAGGTCTGGGAAGATGGGATTCTGGATTTTTATTCAGACCAAAACTTTTTATCTGCACATTATTTTTCAGTGAAATTAATTTTGTATTTTTCTTTATTTAATTATCTACAACTTTCCTGTTCAAAGTTTCTTCTTTTGATGTATAAAAAGTGGAACCAAAAATAGGTCCCAAAATGAATAAAGAATGAAAAGAACAGGTATCTGGCCCTTATCTCCCCCTACTTTATTCCTTGTCGACCTATTCATCAAGATGCCTAGGTCTCAGGGTTTCGGGTCATAAAATATTTACAATATTTTATTCTTTTTCTTTTCTTTTATTTATTCTATAATTTTGGCTTTAATTACAGTGTTTTATACACTAATTACATGCACATGCATGAATGCTAAGATGATGGATTTAATGCTATTTACACGCATTTACTTGGGTTTTTTAGGCCAAAATGATAGAATAAAGATGATGAAATGTGGATTCATCATATAGCAACAAATCAAAAAGGCCAGGTTACACTAGCCAATGATGTTAATGTGTTGGATCATGTCTCTGCATGTTGGTTTCAACAATAATGTCATATATTTCCTGAATCAACCACCAATGAACATATATTGAGAAGTGCCAAGAAGATGGATAATTATGGAATCAGAGAAAGTGAAAATACAAGCAGAGAATCAAAGCCTGGAAGCAACAAAATGTGGCGAACACCACACAAATGAAACCTACATATCCTTTGAAGAAACAAGCAAGAATACATTGCTCAACCAAACCAAAAAATCTATTGAAGCTTTGAATCATCAAGAAACATGCATTGCCGAATCAACCCACGAGATATTTCTGCAATCATCAAACAAACATAAATTGCCTAAATACACATACAAAAGATATGTGAACATAAATTATCAACCAACCACTGGATCATTACAAGGCATTGTACCAAGTATGGGAGAGTAGTATAAAATGGCTATACGTAAATTTGCTAACCAACTCATTGGCATCCATGAAAAACCCTTGTGGGATGTTCATGAGGAAAAACCATAACCTAACCAAGTATGATGCATGCAACTTAAATCATGATTAATGTGACCTTACTATGTCTGACTTTAACATCGAAGGAATCTTCAACCAAGAAAATGGTCCTACAAGTAAAACTTAGCAACGAAAGCACAACAAAAATTAAACCAAACATCATTCAAGAGCCAGCAACATTAAGATTTAATGATATCAATTTGATGCAACAGAAAGACAGTATGCAGTGATATGCCAGCCCCTGGCTGCTAATCATCAGATGTGAGTGCACTATTCTAATAAGATCCCTAGTCAGTGATGTAGAAGGCTCGCGTCCGTGACCGGCGTGGTCAAGACAATCGCCTCCAGCGGTTGCGGCGTGGCCGGATCTCGGGGAAGACCGTAACTGCCGGGCGTGGGGGAGGAGGCGGACTTGGCGAGGGGACGTACACGCCCCTATATATATCTACCTCCGACGGGAGGAGAATATCATTCGAGAACAACCTCGCCATAGGGAGCCCTCTCCCATCCCTATCTCTCCATCTCTCTCTCGTTCTCTCACAGCCAAATAGAAGGGCGTACCTCGAAGAGAACCTTGATTGGTATCAAAGCTGCTCGATCCCGATCCCCAATCGCATCCTCACACCGACGCCTCACTGTTTTTGCTGACCTTCGTGACGCCACCATCCACTTCAACGGCCAGGAAGTTGGAACTCCATCAAGGAGGCTGCCGCCTCTGCTCGCCAACTCGGGCAAACCCATACAAGAAACCCTAATCACAGGTCTCCTTTATTTTATTTTATTTGGAATTTACGGTTTTTCATCTGTCTACTTAGGAAAGTTTTTTATTAAATTTAAAATAAGGTGAGGGTGACATAACAACAAATCTTTGGGGGCGTCTATAAACCTTTTTTTATTAGGATTTTTTTTTGAAAAAATACATAGAATAGTTTGATAATCTTTTGCTATAGCCGTATATTTTTTTTAAATCTGACCTTATACGAGCTAAGAAGGATAATTAGAATTGAGTAAGGTTGTTTGATTAGTTTTTTTCAGGGGGAGGGTTTATATGTGTGTCTTATTCTTGTTTTTTTATTTTTTTTATTTTGTCCTAATTGCCTAACAATAATACTTGCTTATTTTTGTCAAAAGTCCTACTTCTTTACAGAGTTTTGACTATCTTTTTTATTAAAAAAACACCTCTTAGTTTTCGTGATTGTTTGTTCTTTTTTTAATAATTGACCCTTTAAATTAAATTACAAGTTTTTTTGAGCTAGTAGTTTAATCAACTAACAAAAGCTTTTTTCTTCTGATTGTAGACAATAAATAAAGAAACAAGTTTTTTAATTAAACTTTGAATTGCTCTTTGATGTTGTTTGTTGAGGTTTTCATAAATCCGTTTTATTCTTTTTTTTTAATTAAAAAAGGGAAAGAGTTATTTTTAAAAAAATTGCGTATTTGCGCAAAATTACACAGTCCATCCCTTCACGGATAATTAGTTTTGGAAAGGTTAATTAAGAAGGTAATTGTTTAATTGAAGAGTAATTAACATTAGACACTTAAAAGAAGAGGGGGTGTTTCTTTATACTCGTTTGATTGATTAGTTTAGAAATCTGTTTTGTCGTTAAAATATATTTATATATCACTTTTTTTCTTCTCTCCGCATCTTAATTACTTTAAAAATTCTCGTTGTTTATTCTACTTAAATATATCTATCTCATACAATCCTACATTTATTTCTTTAGATCAACAAAAATGACAAGCAAAACCATTGCCACTGAGGTAGGGAAAATTGAGTACCTTAAAGGGCTTAATTATGAATTATGGAGTAGAAAGATCTACTTTGGCCTGCTACACGATAGCATACACTCCATAATAGACAAACTCGATCCTACATTATCTCAGAATCCAACTGTGGAAGAAATTAGGTCCCACGAACAGTGGGAGAAAACAGATAATAGGGCTAGAAGTTTTATGCTAACCCATATGGAGTTGAACCTGATTCGGGTCTTCGAGACCTTTAAATTAGCGTATGAGCTCTGGACTGCGGTTAAGGAGAAATATCACTCTAAATCCGAAGTGAACGTCCAGCTTCTTCTACACAAGTACAACTCGTGTAGAATGAAGGAATCTGAAAGTGTCCTCGAGCATGTGAACAAGATGATCGTGATGGCCAAGGATCCTGCAGATGTTAAATGCGTAATTCTGGAAAGGATGCATATAGCAACCATCTTAGGAAGTCTCCCACCGTCATTCAACATGGTTACCACATCCTTGAGGATGAAGGGCAACATAAAAAGTGTGACGAACCTGCTTGCACAGCTGGCGATTGAACAAGACCTCTCAAAGCAAAGATCGAAAGCCGAGATCTTTGAGGTCGAGGAAGAAGAAGAAGCAAATGTCGTGCACGTGAAGAAAAGGCTGGATCCCTCCAAGGCGAATTTCAAGGGAAAGAGTGAGAAATACCCACGTGGCTCTTGCTACGGTTGCTGCAAATATGACCATTTCAAGGTCAATTGCCCCAACAAGAAGAAGCCAGGAAATTCTAAATTGCCTGAAAATAAAAGAAAGAAGAAGATGGTATTCGTGGCTATTGTAGAATGCAACTCTATCATCACGGACAGTGGCGGATGGTGGATCGACTCTGGAGCAACCAAACACATCGCGAAGAAGAAGGAGGGCCGAGTGGACTTCAAGGAGTTGAGCAAAGGAGAACAAAGGATCTTCATGGGAAACAACACATACCTGGACGTGGAAGGTGTTGGGACATCAGACTTGACCTGGGGGATAGCATTATGGTACTGAATGATGTATTGTATGCCTCAGGGATACGCTGGGACCTGATCTCTGTCCCAGTGCTGCTCAAGAAGTATTTCGAAGTTCGTTTTTATAATAAGCGTGTTTTTATTGGCAAGAATAAGAAGGTTTATGCGATGGGAAAGTTTGTGCCCGAGCATGACCTTTTTTGTCTTCCTGTAATAAATTCTAGTGAATCAATGAATGTCGCTTCTGATTATTCCTTGTGTTGTTTATCTGATTATGACTTGTAGTACATGTGACTGGGTCATCCAGGACATTCTAAAATGGATCAAATGATGAAGGCAAATTTGTTGCCTAAGATCACGGGTGCAAGGACATTGCCCTACAAACATTGTCTGGTAGGTAAAATGATGAGAAGACCCTTCTCAACCGGAACTCGATCAACATAGTTACTAGGTTTGATCCATTCAGACATATGTGGACCACTGAGCATCAACACATATAGAAATAAGGAATATTGTATAACATTCATTAATGACTACTCGAAGTTCTCCTATGTCTATCTCTTAGAAAGAAAGTCAAAAGCACTTAAAACATTTAAAAGATATAAGAAGGAAGTGGAGACAAGATTGGGAAAACCAATCAAGACTCTTAGGATATATAGAGGTGGAAAATATACCTCAATGGAGTTTGAGGATTACTATATTCAGACAGGCATTCGTAGGCAGACTATAATGCCCTATACACCACAGCAGAATGGTGTATCAAAAAGAAAGAATCGAACTTTGATGAATGCAGTAAGGTGTATGCATTTACACTCATGACTCTTCAAGAAATTCTGGAGAGAGACAGTGTTGACTGCGAACTATATACAGAACAGGATTCCCACCAAGTCCGTAGAATCAACGCCATGTGAAATATGGAATAGTAGAAAGCCCGAGTTGGGCCATCTCCGAATATGGGGATGTGTTTTACATGTTCTGGTACCTGGTCAACTTATGGACAAGCTAGACTTTAGGACATTAAAATGCAAGTTTATTGGATATAGTGAACATTCTAAAGGATATAGGTTCTTCCATGAAACCAAAGGTCTGATTGAAAGTCGTGATGCAACTTTTCTTGAAATTCATCAAGAAAAGGAGCATGAAATAGAGGAATCAGATCCTCTGATTGTCCTACAGGACAATGAAGACGACTCGATCATTAGATAGGAACTTGAGGATGATATCGATCATCCAAATATAGAGAATGAACCTATGAAACATGATGATCCTTTGGAGGACGTAGGTGGACCCACACAACCCACGAGTATAATTGGCAACAAGAGACCCAAAACACGTCCTGCATGGATGGAAGATTACCATTTCTATATATACGAGGCATCGTGTTACACTGTGGATGAGGGTGTCGTGGATTATACAAATCCATATCCTTTGATGAAGTTGTGTCTTCGTCTGAGTCGGAATCATGGTCGGTCGCCATGAGGGATGAGTTGGACTCAATCGAACGAAATGGTGTTTGGGAATTATGTGATTTGCCATAAGGTAGGCAATCCATAGGATGTAAGTGGTTATTCAAGAAGAAGTACTAAGTTGATGGTACTGTTGACAAATACAAAGCCATACTAGTTGTCAAGGTTATACTCAGCAAGCTGGAATAGATTTTAAGGAAACCTATTCTCCAGTGGCTAAGGTTGCATCTATTCGGATGATTTTAGCCATAGTCGCATATATGGATTTGGAATTATTCCAAATGGATGTGAAGACGGCCTTCCTTAATGGAGAATTAAAGGAGGAGATTTATATGCGACAACCCGATGGATCTCAGGTTGAAGGTCAGGAGAAAAATGTTTAAAAGTTAAAAAGGTCATTATTTGGCTTAAAGCGGTCTTCACGACAATTGCATCTCAAATTTCATGAGAAAGTTATTCAATTTGGATTTGTTTCAAATAAATTGGATAACTGTGTGTATGTCATGAAGAGTGGGAGCAATTTTGCAATCATGTCATTATATGTTGATGACATTCTGCTTGCAGGTAATGACATACAAATGCAATGAAATAAAACAGAAATTGAACAATGAATTTGAGATGAATGACATGGGCGAAGTATCCTATGTTCTTGGAATTCAAATAACAAGAAATATGGACTCAAGGACATTGAGCCTTAGTCAGGAAAGATATTTGCATACTATATTAAGGAGATTTGGAATGCAGAATAGCACTCCATCTCCAACACCATTTGTGATGGGAAAGAGGCTCAACAAGAGTCAGTGTCCCGGAAAGGGATAGAAACCTTTAAATGTACCATATGCATGAGCGGTGGGAAGTTTAATGTATGCAATGATGTGTAGTCGAACCGATTTAGCTTATCCAGTAAGCTTAGTCAGTAGATATCAAAGCAATCCCGATCCAACACATTGGGAAGCTGTAAAGAGGATTCTTCGATATCTGAAAGAGCAGTATATCTAAAGCTTGTATATCCAGTAGAATCGCTTGAAGTGGTAGGATACTCCGATGCCAATTTCGGAGGAGATGTAGATGATAGAAAATCCACATCGGGTTATTTATTCATGTTGTTGGTGCAAATGTTTCTTGGGTTAGCAAGAAACAAGGATGTGTATCTCGACATACATAGGAGGCTGAGTACATTGCATGTAGCATGGCCACCACTCATGCTGTGTGGATCAGACGTATTCTAGAGAACTTAAGCCTCGAATAGGTCAAAGGGCCAATTGAAATGTATTGTGACAATCAAGCTGCGATAAGCTTGATCAATAGTGGGGCTAATAGTTCTAAAGGAAAACACATTGAGATTCAATATCACTATATACAAGACATAATGGGAAGCAAGAAATCACGGTAACCTACATATCTGCTAGTGACATGATGACCGATTCCCTAACTAAGGGAATAGCAGCAGGAACATACATTAAACATGTTGGTTTAATGGGACTCAGGAATGTTTGAGTCAAGGAAAATGTTTCATAGATAATGATCTTCACATGATAAATCTCCACGTATATACTACACCAATAGTGGGAGTATATATGTTTTGACCACTTCGGTCAAGTGGGAGATGTAGAAGGCTCGCGTCCGTGACCGGCGTGGTCAAAACAACCGCCTCCGGCGGTTGCGGCGTGGCCGGGTCTTGGGGAAGACCGTAACTGCCGGGCGTGGGGGAGGGGGCGGACTTGGCGAGGGGACGTACACACCCCTATATATATCTACCTCCGACGGGAGGAGAATATCATTCGAGAACAACCTCACCATAGGGAGCCCTCTCCCATCCCTATCTCTCCATCTCTCTCTCTCTCGTTCTCTCGCAGCCAAATAGAAGGGCGTACCTCGAAGAGAACCTTGAAGTGACACATCAAGTTCATATGGCATCCCAGTTCACAATTACAACCCAGATGAGAGAAGACAAAACTGAAACACAAATCACCACGTAATATAGATAAAAAATGCAAATACTATTACTGAATTGATATTCATGCCACAATGAATAATTGACCTACATATAGGAGGTCGATGACAACAAACACCATTTCCCTCAGTTCCCAACTGGTTGGATTACTCGTACTTACATTAATATACATAAGAGTCAAGATAAATATCAATAGTCATATGGGAGGGACAACTAATAGATCAATTGTGTATTCATTGCCCAGGTGTATCGAGAGCCGCAATTGAAATGGATCAATGCAACGGGATTCCGTGATCTGAATTGTACATACAGATAACCATTAATTGTGGATCACAACAAACAGATCCAAACAAGTATACCGTCATTATAGCAACCGTGAACAACCCAAATCACCACCATAATAATACAGAGCTAGTGCCATTGATAGAGGGGAAGAGATCACCAACAAAGGAAAACACCATGGACACATTGCCCGCTCCTCTCGTTCACTGTTGAATATTACAGTCTCTGAGAGTTTGGTTTACTCGATTCTCTACCGTTTGTCAGGACGAATCAACCTCCAACATCATCAGTTCATTATCATCCACTCCCTGACCCCTCTATAATGTGTTTCTATACTCTGTTTTTCGTGCAACTCAGTTGTTCATTCCCCATAACAAGATCCAATCAAGAGGTTGTCATCTCTACAGCCCCAGGTGAATAAATTGCAACAAAAATTATATCTCAAACGAAATCCACAATATTAGAATATCAAAAAATTTCAATGAATCATTTGCATTACCTCAATCCAAGCGGTGCTAGATTGGTATATAGATTCTATACAGCATTATATAAACCATTCTAAGCCATGCATAATTCATGAAGTGGTTCTTGATCGTGAGAGTAATGTCAAATATGCAGTGATATATGTTCCAATATCAGAAGAAAGATGTGCTTATAACAACTAATGGGAACAAGATAATTGAAGGCGGGCATACCTTCCAAGCAAGGTCTTCAAGCATTGCGGCAGTTCTCGCAACTCCTTTACTCCTATAAAGATGTTGGCAGCAACAAGAGCATGTAATGTGAGGATGACCATGGCATACAATTTATAGGGTTAGATGTTTTCCTCGACCCTTGTGTGCTTCCTTCTCCCTCTTAGTGGCAAATGAGACATCGAAGGTGCCGTCAACTCACAGGAAGAAGCATTCCTCAACATCATCTTGTTGTAATGTACCCTTCCGGGATACGTGGAAGATGATGAGTCCTCAAGCACGGGCACGCCTCAACCTATACCTTTGACATCGCCTTGTCAACCTAAAGTAAGGGGAGGCATGCGGCGGAGCTTGCAAGATCTCATTGACTGATAGTCTGGACCCCTAGCTGAGGAAAAGCCCTATGTCGATGGCTACCATCAGCCAGCGGAGGTAGTTTTGAGGAAGACAATGAGAGGAAGAGGAAAACTTCCTCTCAGCCTAAAATCGAGCCCTTTTCGCTTGAAAAGGGGTGTAGGAGTCAAGGACGAGTAGTCTTATCAAACTCTGACACCTACTTATGTGACTCTCGGTCAAAAAGCCTCAATCTAAGCAAATGATGCCTCAACCTGGACAACCGAACCAGACCCACCCAACTAGAGATGAAAACGGTCGGATACGGATACGAATATAGGTATAATCATATCCTTATCCATTTTAAAATACGAACACGAATGCAGATACGAATATTGACGGATATAAAAAATGTGTTACCATATGCTTAAAAACGAATATAAATGTAAAACGAATACGAATCGGATACGAATAATACATAATTTTTTAATAGATTAACTAAAATATACATGTTTATGATGGTTTACACATAAAACAGATATAGTAGATATAATAATTTCATAACAACTATATCAATAATGGTGAATGCAATCATAAAATGTTGTTACGCACAGTTACAAAGAAATCTATTACTATACTTATGTACGAAAACGAATATGCGAATACGAATGCGAATATTAGCGAATGTCAAAGTGATATCCATATCCGCATCCATTTTAAAACGAATACGAATACGAATATCAAAATGTGTATAAAATGAATCCCTACATCCAACGCCAACCCACCAACCAAACGATGCCCAAAAGGATATCTTCCCTTTTTCTGCCGCTGTGAGGATCGGCTCTCCTTGTAACTTTGCACCTCGCCAATGCTCGACCATTAGTGCTGAACACCTAATATATAGCTACTGCATCATCTTCTCTCAGCATCCAATATAAGAACGAGAGGAGGCGACACCACCCGAGGACGGAGCCACCACCCATCGACACCCCATCACAGGAAACAAGAGAACCTATCATGACACCTCCCCTGTGCTCCGCCTTGGCCATTCCACCACGAGTTCCAGTGCATCTCCAAAGCTCCAGCCGTCGCTGATCTCAGTCGTGCTCCGCAGAGCAAGTCCGGGCACGACCAATACCTCCAGTAGCTCTTGGTCTTGGCAACCATGGATCTTTTCGCAAATAGTTTTTATTTTCAATGCTTTTTTTATTAGTTTGGATGAGAGAGCTATTTTGTGAAACTCTAATTTCTTCTTTGCAAATTTTACATCACATGAGTATTTAATTACATAAATTTTTGCGTTTGATTCATACACTCTAATTTCTTCTTTGCAAATTTTACATCACATGAGTATTTTATTACATAAAATTTGCGTTTGATTCATACATTTTTTTCTAAATCCCAAAAGCCATTCCTCTAGGTATCTGTTTGCAGTTTCCATAACTTCCTTTCAGTTTTATGCAATTTTCGCAATTCATTTTAAATTAAAATATAAAAAAAATTGAAAAAAAAACTGTAGTCATTTTCTGTTGGTTTATAAAGTTGCAATTCCCTTATATTTTAAGTACTTTTACATCTATAACCCTAGATCTTTGAATATTCGTTAAAAATAAAAGCAAACTCTAAACAATTCACCCAAAAATCCTGCAAGATCCTGAAAACATCAGGATTCATTGTATTTCGAGATACTGAAAATTAAGAGAAAATATGAGACTATGTCTCGCATAGTTGTCCATTTTTTATGTTATTTCTCCTCTAAAAGTTCGCGACAAACATCTTGTCCATGTGCTTGACCTCTGAGCTTGTGACTGTACTCTGTAGGCAGAGAGGATCCTCTGCTGTGGTGATGTGCCTGCTATAACTGTGGGAATCGTTCGATCTTGATTGAGTGGTTCACACGATTTTGCACGGTACGAACCCACAAAAAGTGTGAAATCGCGCAAACCGCTCGATCAAGATCGAGCGGTTCCCACGGCCACAGCAAACTGCTAAATTTTGGCCCACAGCAGACAATTTGCCTCTCTCTGTAGGAGTCTCTTTCAACATATTCATTGTTTTATTTATCTGAAAAATGTCAAGAATTGTGTGTGTTCACAACGACATCTAAAATCCATATCTTAACATGCTGATTTTTGTGCTTTCATTCTCTCTCCAGTTGTTGTTCCTACAAGGGCATGGTGATGCTCGAGATTTGAAGACCTCGACTTTGGCATTAAAGCTTGAAAGAAAGGGGGGCGGAGGTGCATTCCTGCAATGGTGATTAAGAGAACCCAATCACTTCATCCTCACTTTAGCCAAAGGTGGAAGACTGCGTGATGGTAGAAGGGAAGACGAGTTGGTTTCATAAGGTGGGGTGATGTTGGGGTAATGGGTTTGAAAACAATGATAAGAGAAGTAAATTGTTGGTGATGAGGACCAGATGTATGATGCAGAAGGCAAAGGGATTAGAAAGAAGATGGGGTGAAGGAGGGAGATAGAGTCCAAAGGGTTAAGCCGAAAGTTGTACTTGCATGATGATTTTAGAGCACATATGTACTCTTGTTGTTGCCTGCGATTGTCGTGGTGGGTCCGGTGAGAGGCTTGACTAGTCCTTGATAAGGAGCAACAGAGATTTGAGAGACCTCTAGATCTCTTGGAACACATGTACTCTTGTTATTGCCTGCGATTGCCATGGTGGGTCCGGTGAGAGGCTTGGCCTGTCCTTGATAAGGAGCAACATAGATATGATAGACCTTTAGATCTCGCCTTGGAGGGTTGTTTTGCCGGAGGTTAGGAAGGCTGGTGACACCAGCCTATGAACCTCAACTCTCTTCCTCTCATTTGGTGCAGAACGGTAGCATATATCTTGCAATGGTGGCCTATGAGGTTTTAAACAGTGAGAGGATGATGACTCGATGAAGGTTCGAGACATAGGGGTTAGGGGTTCAAGAAGAGATAAGGAGATGGTGAGTTTGTTTTTCTTGAGGAAGAGCATAAGGGGGAGTAGGATTGGGTTCCATCTTTGTTATTGGGTGGCGTCGGGAGATGGGGATTCGTTGGTGGCTTGGCTATGATCTCCCGGCATGGCTAGTTCTATTAGGGCTTCGAGTTAGTTGGGTTTTGGTTAATAGCAGACAAAGGGATAAAGGATCATGGTTGTTGGGTAGTTATGGGTTCTATCAGGAGGGAAAAAGGGGTATGGTGTTGATATTTAGGTTTATTGCTCATGGCGACATAAAGAAGGTTGCATGGGTGTGCTTTGGATCGGGGAGGAAGCCAGGAACGTTGGCTTTGGGGACCATATAATATAGAAAGATATTTTCTATATATAGAGAGCTTTTTTACTTGAGATGCAAACAATATTTTGACTTCATGTCGTATCATCTATAAAAAAACACTAAAAACTTTTATAGCAAATCACAAAAAATAAAAAATATGAAAGGATAGCATTGAGTAATAAAATTACCAGAAACTCAACGCATTACCCGAAAAATACATATATTGAATCATGACAATAATTTCTTCTTACATATAATTACAAAATAAATAAAGGACTATGGAAATATAATTTCTTCTTACAGGTACTTACAAAACAATTAACGACATCAAATTCATAACGGAATAACTACCTTCTTAAAATTTCTACTTCTGGTATACTTGAATGGATACAATATAGAATAACTATATATTTATCACCATACAAAAATTTCATCTTCTCCAATTATTTAAATGGTAAGAGTATAATTATTTAATGATGTATTTATACAACTGAGAGAGAATACTTTACTTTTTTATTGATTATTAGACCAATGTCTCTTATTGTGAATACCAAGATTAAAAATATAATTAATTCCATCATTAAGAAATTAAATATAGACTGCATATACATATAAAGCAGATAAATATTCTCAGAAGGTATGGATTCATGACTATAGGAATTGTTGCATATTCCCTACGTTTAAGAAATATTGTCATGACACATATTTTTCGAGACTCGTTATCCTCTAATGTGGACGGGAATGAAGTAAGAGATATTTATGTACACTTAATTTGAGTTTCATGCAAGCGTTACGCAAAAATCTTATGTGTTCAATAAATATCTCAATGACATGAAGAATCCACCCTCGAAAATGCCTTGATTACGCCTACCCAATTGGTCGATGGCCACGTCATCGTGCCTACGATTTCACCGAATCGGAATCGACGCCGATGGAACGATTGTGGTCGATGGATTCAAAATGACACAAGTAGAAGATTAACATCATTAGATTTCTCTCTCTATTTCTTCCTTTCTTCTCTCTCTTACCTCTCTCCTCGTGGATGGCAGAAGTTGAGGTATTGTTTATTCCTTGTGGGTTTTAGTGGCATTTATAATAGGAGTTTTTTAAACAATTATATGATCAAATAGAAATAAGAAGATAATTATAGTAACCGAAGAGTTAAATAATTATCCATCAATATTTCTTTCTTGAAATTTATTTTTTTCCTTTTATTAAATCTTATTCATTATAATCTATCTCGTATTCCTATTTTAGCCTAAAAATAAGGAGGGGACTCATGAAAATTGAGAGCACAGGGGGTGATTTTTTGTTTCTCTTAAAATTAGGTTTGGGAGGCGTGGGGCAATGGGGAGGCTTGATCCCTTCCCTCCCCCTCCCTTCGTCCCTGCTTTGGATCTTTGACATGGAGTTGGTTGGGTGTTCAATCTGGGTAGAAGGGATTAGGATTGGGATAAGGGCATTAGGAGAGGTCATGTTGACGAGAGTGTCAACGTTTGGTCCGACACAATAAGATGTGAAGTGTTGGATGGTGCGGGTCAATGAGGGTGTAAGGAGGTTGATCTGCGAGTGATGTGGACTTGAGTTGCGAATCTGAAGATAATATGAGGATATGTTGGCCTGAATTTTAACTACTATAAAAAACACAAAGAAAAATATCTTAGAAGTATGAAATGGGCTTTGATGTAAAATTAAAAATGAGGTTGTAGGTCTTGTGGAGATCTGCAATGTTTGTGAAGGGCTCAAATGCAAACAAACTAATGAAGGATACAACTTTTTGTTGATACTTTATATAATTTAAAACATCGTTTTTATGTTATATTTTTTCCTTTGATTTTCCCTAAATGTCGTATGCATGATATAATTAATTAAAATACTATATTCATTATGCATGAAATTATTTTTTTGGATTTTAATTGGTTAAGAAAATTAAAAAATTTTGAGAAGTTGATTATTAATATATGAATAAATCAAAATGTACACCATCAAAACTCCTCTTCTTTACAACTTTTCTGATTTTGTTGAATCAAATCAATGAAAAGGATTTAAATATGTACATGAATTAATGAGCTAAAATTATTCAGTTTTGTGCAACGCACAGTTAGGTCTCAAAAGCTTGCCTTCATAAATGAACTTCGATTACTTTGAATTTGATCTTGTTTTGTAGAGAATTGATGTCCTTTAATTCAAAGTGAGTAGAGTTTTAGCGGACATTTTATGAGGAAGTTATGCAACTATACAACTTTTTATCCATGAAATTAGACTTTAAGGTTTTATTGCATTTTTTATAAGGTAGTTTTTTCCGATTTTTCATGGATTGAGGTCAGTATTATGTACACAATAAAGTTTATTAGATTTGGAATGAATAGTGTGTGTATGAATGGTTTCACATTTCATCTCAGATTTTTTTATCATTTTATGTGATTTTTTCTATGATTACCACAATGAGTTAATTTCTTCAAACTAATGCATTTTTATTGCATGAGATGATTTGCTAATTTTGTCACTTTTTTGTGTATTTTATTGTGTTTTGATAAAGAATTTAGAACAGAATTTAAACATAAAAGCGATTAATCGGTGATTCATAATCGCACCGCCTGAGCGTTGGGCTTCTCCTTAGTATTCAAAATCTGTAATGCATCTAATTCATTTGATTTGCTCGTCCCAACATCATACAATGAACTCTGAATATTATCTCAGGATTTAATAAGTTTTTTTTAATGTATTGGCTCCAAGTTTGCAGATTCTATCTCAAAGGAAATCTCAAACATCTCCTTAAGTAAAATCCAAAGTGAATCCGCATCCCAACTAAAGTGAGTACCACTACATGAATCAACAGCCTTTTGTTTCAAATTTGTGGTCAATCCCAAGCATGGATTCAAAAAATAAAAAATAAAAAGCATGGACAAGTGTGGACTTCAGAATTTGATGAGATGAGAGTCTCCATAACATTCTCGCAATGGCACCCACGATTGTGCAACAATTCGTGAGGTTCTTGTGAAAACTCATGATATCTTACCTCATATGATTGGCTCTACTTGAATGGCATAATTTGACCCTAAAATTGACTAAAGTTCCTCCCAGATAGTGACCTCTTTCCTTAAGTGATGAAGACATATGGTGACTTTTTCCTTTAGCATCAAGGGAAGAGATGAATACTTAATATATCTTATGTGACATTTTCTTTGTGTACCATGTCAGACAACTCATTAAAATCATGAATGCTTAGATACAGCTCTTCATTAGGATCACCATGAAACTTCAACTGCATCTCGACAAAAAGCTAGTGTAATCTCAACTATATCGTAGATCTCGGAATGGTTTGTTCACAAATCTCTAGTATATTTTCCAAAGTTGTACACAGATCTAAATGTAGAGTCTGACTTCACTCTTGACTTATGACATCACATTTGCCTCTTCTTATTCTACTCTAGTCCTCATGACTCTTGATACCGGTGCTGAATTAGATTTACAATTTGCCAGAAGAACCGGCTAGGGAAGCAAGAGAAGACTTGGAATAAATAAGAAGCGAGAGGACGAGAAGAATGGAAGAAAGAGGAACTGAGGTCGGTCAGGTTTTTGACCTCAATACGAACAATGGAAAACGACTGATACACAAAGAGGGTCGACCTAAACTAATGAATATGGGACATGGTGTAAGAAGAATTAGTAGTAAAGTTCGAATGAATAAAATGACATCCCATCATCCTCGAGACACAGAACTAAATGAAACAAGTCAAGAGCTGTGAAAGATGTGAGATTGCAGAGAATTTCACAGCAAAACACAAACAAACCCCGAATAAATTATGCATGTCGACTAGCAACACAGTGATGTTGTGAGAGTTTGGCTTATTATCTTATTTTTTTGAGGTTATTTTCATCTATTTTTATATCAAGTTAGTCTACAATACCTTAGTAGTTATTTGTTATATTGGTTGCTTGTGTAAGAAAAAGAAACAACGTATAACTCATAACTACATCTTGCAACATGTTTCGTTTATATATCAAGCCCTCATCTCATAGGCAATATCTGGGAAACAACATAGTTAAAGAAGGTGGGAAGAGGAGTAATATGTGAATTCAACACTTCGCCGAAAGGCTGCTCCTATGTGAAATAATAAGACATGGCTCCACTGTCACAGTGCCCCTATGCTCTGATACTTTGTCCGAAGGCTACTCGCCCATGTATGATGGAAGAATTGTCCTTTGTAAATCTTGGGTGGCTACAAGGAAGTAGTCCAAAAGAGACAAGGACTTGGGCTCCGTCCTGGGTGGTGCATGCTTTACTCAGTTTGGAAGGTACCTGAAGACAAGGAGCGGATTACTTTAACAGCACAATCCAATTATTGATTTTATTAAGGTCAAAATATTAGCAGTCTCTTTCTAATTTTTTTTAGCCATCATATTTTTGGGCTTTTACTAAATGAATAACGATGAATGAAATTTTCAATTCTCATTTATTTCCCAAGTTCAAAAAATAGGTGGACGAAAAAACCAATGAACGATGAAATCAATGATGCATGAAAAGAAGAAGTATGTACCTATATCCAACACTCTACATGCCAAGTGATCCATGCATGAAATTTTAAACCTAACCTAATGCATGAAACGAGAAACTCTCCTAAGGTAGAAGATCTATTTGCGTGAAAAACAATTTTATATGATTAATGTGATGTGACCTTAGGTTATTTACTATCTAAGATGCATATGCAAAATTAAGTAAATCTAACCACAAATCACGTGGCACAAAACAAAAAGGTGATGAAAACATGAAGCTTTGTTTCAACTCATTACTTTGGTCTTTAGACATCCATGCTACTAGAGGAAGTTGGGGATGTATTGGTCCTACAGTTCCCATTGTTGGATCGTCTGCCATGCATGAAAATGCAACTGTATGCTGCCGAGCTTAGATTGAGTTGGTATTTCAAGTACTCAGTTAGGTTGAGCTAAGTGTTAGGTATGTGTTGTTCTAAGTGTTAGGTATGAGTTGTACTTATAATGTGAGGTAATCTATTTATACAATAAAGTCAAAGTCTGAACATTGTCTTTTGGAACTTTGAGAATCAAGTCCTAGACTTGAAGCTTCTATATCCTAGACTCAAATTGAAGTTTCTCTAAGATTAAAGGGACAAGATCATAGTCAATCTCATTCTTAGTTCTATTTATGTCTCTATTTAGAACTCGGTCTCTTTTTTTCACAAAATGCAGAAGCAAGTGCATGATGCAAGATGTGATGAAAATGTCAATGGGCTCACAAAATGAAATGTAATTCTTTTCGTGAGATGAATTTTCAATTTTGCAATTTCTATGCAAGGTTTTGAAAATGTTTTTCAAAATATAATGGTTTTTAAAAATATGCAAGTTTTTTATGAAAATGTGCAATTTTGAAACATGTAAATTTTTAAAAATATGTAATTATGCAAACATGCAATTTTGAGAATATGAAATTATCAAAATATGCCATTTCTAAACAATCAATTTGAAAATATTCTACTTTTAGGGATTCTTAAATATATGCAATTTTTATGGCTTTTTTTTGGAAAATATGCATTTTTATGGGTGTTTGAGAGGCAAGTTTTACTAAGAAAATTAATGAGTTGGAGTTTTGTTATAATTTTTATATATAAATACATAGCAAACGTATGAGTTATGTGTAAAGTATTTATGTAATATATATGACACCTCCATATATTTGATCCCCCCAACTTAGGATCAAGTCATCCTAAGTATAGGGACACATGCAACAAAGAGAACCGACAACGAATCTAGAAGAATAAGAATAGAACAAGTGAACATGATTTATAAGAAAATAGAAAAGATAAAAATATATTTACAAGATATAAATTAAAAGAATAATGTGAAGGGATTCTCTTGTATCAAGGTGGATACAATGCAAATTTAGAACTCTCAAAGATAGTGACGTTATCGAACTTTATATGTGGTGCGTTTAGCTCATCCATTTCTTCAAGATTGCATAACATCTAACAAAGGACATCCTCGACCGATTGAATTCCTCGCTTTGTGTCAAATTCGACCCCCAATCATATGTGGAATGCATCTAAATTGTAACCATATAATTTAAATTATGATGCATAAGAATTCTGAATCTTCATATGATGTACTGATCTGTCCTAAGAAACGAGAAGTGCATTGATATGTACATTGTTCTCCTTAGATAGGAAGATATTGTGGCTCTATATGCCTTCTTATTAAAATGAGAATAATGTTTGGTACTCTAGATCGAGGCTCTGGAGAAATGCACATCATTCCTCATTATGTTGATCACTCTTCTATTTGAAATCTGATCAGTGGGTGGCACTTTCATCTGAAGCAGATTTTCCACTCTCTTGTCTAGCCATATCAAGGTGTATATTCCCGCTCTAAGGGTGAAGTCACTTCCTAGTATCATAACTGAACATGTTCCATACCATGCGAAGGAATGACCCCTTGAGAATGATTAGGTGATTAAACCATGGATGCCCTTAGTTAATTAAGTTGAAATTATTGTAGTCGGGCAATTAAGGATCAATCAAAAACCGCTTAAATTAGTTTCAATCAATTTTATGCAAAAGTGAATGATTTTTTTTACTTGGGCAAGACCAAGATCGAACTCAGGAAGGCTACTTTATCCTTAGGTTGATTTTGAATCATTTCATGATTAGGTTTTTAAGAGGGCATTTTTAAGATTTTTTATGCAATGAAAATGAAATGCAAATTTAGACTAAGTTTCGGTTTATTGTGTAGTTTTTTAATTAAAGTGAGTCCAAACTCAGTGAAACTTAGCCAGAATGTGAATGCATGCAAAATTAAGCTATTATAATTTTTTTAGAATTTTTTGATATAAAATGAATTTATTGTTAATTAATTGATGCAGACAAAGTGATATGTAATAAATAAATTTTAGTTAATTTATAAAATTATTTCTAGAGAAAACTACGCATGCAATTGTTAGCCATGTGAGCCTGAGGCGAAACATTCCAACAATAAATGTTATTTTAATGTTTAATATATCAATAAAAGTTATTGATTTATTCCACTCCCTTTCTGATAATTAAATAAATGAATGCACTATAAGGTCCCTTAGTACAATTAGGATTCTGTACCATGGACATCTTAATGATCATACATTTTTTGATTCAATTATTGAATCGAGGAGGTTGGTGCTTGGATGAATATCTAAGGAGTTAGATTGAGGACTCATCAAGCACCGTCAAATGATTATTAAGAGATGATCTTCAGGTTGAGAAGGAGATGGCAATCTTTCTCTATTGGTTGATATTTGACCAATCCCTTAATGCATGTCCTCTGCATAGGAATAGAGATTCGGAGGTGTCAAATAACTTAGGCCAAAAATTTGACTTAGCAGATCGAGATAACCAAGACCTATGTCATATGTTGTCACAATATAAGCATGCATCCTCTGAGCGGAGACATATGTATTGCTATATATCTAAGTATGTACATTTGGCAAACCGATAGGTTGATGGCCTAATCAAGGTCAATACACCAGCGAGCTGGTGTGCATACAAGGACATATAAGTAATACGATCTATAAAAGGATCATACATGTTCGCTTGTGAATCAGAAGACATGAGCTCACTCATGAGGTATTGCGACCGATCAAATTCCATGCATGGTCTCTTGCATTGGAAGCATTACAAGAATTTGTAGGTATGATATATGATTTTGGGAAGCATATAATCAATACCAACTCCTAGTGACCTAATGAAAAACTTGATGATAAAACTCTGAAGAAGACAATGCAAAATTGATCTATTTCTTCAAGTTTATTCTAGGTCTTCCAGTATGCAGGATGTACAGGTATCAGGAATACCTGAGGGTGATGTGATCATAAACAATTGTATAACCATGATGCTTCCATTCTAAGGGACTGATGAAACAGGTCTGGATTTTAGTGACTCCTCTTATTAGAGAAATGATCTGGTCTTAGTCCAAATGTTGGACATTGATCTCAATGTGATTTAAATGCAATGAGAAGAGTAGATCTATGGCATTTATTTAATCTAGCATCTATGAGAGGTCCCCGAGATCAGGATTTGAGATGCAATCTCAATATCAATGTCACTTACATGGAATGTACAATTGTCATGTCCTCATCTCCAAATATCCGCAGAGAAAGTGCATTATTCTTGAAAGCGTTCAAGAGTAATTCCATTGATAAATGTGTATCTAAGCATTGAGAAATGGATAATTAAATATGATTTAATTATCGTAAATAAGCTGAATGTTATTCATATTATTTAGATGCATGAGAATGATGATCCAATATAATTATATGTAATTTAATAAATGAATAATTAAGTATGATTTAATTATCATAAATAATGTGAATGTGATCCATATTATTTATATGCATGAGAATGATGATCTAATATGAATAAATGTGATTTAATTATCATGGATATGAATAATATGGATAACACTTTCCATATTAATCATATATATTATAAATGTGCTTTATAATATATTAGAGAGCTATTTGTAAATAATATTTATAATTTAAATGTTGATGTTAATTGGATTCACATTGAACATTTAATTGAAAATGTAATTTACATTTTAGTTTGGGTTGTGAATGTGATTCATAAATTTTCAGTAGCATTATTGATATTTCAGAAATTAATTTGGAATTATATATGTGAAATAATTTACAACAAAAGTTGTTGTAAATATTGAAGAATTATGTGAGATATCATATCTCACATAATTGGAAAAGGAAGACACATTCCTTGTGAGGAGGGTGGACGCCCACCTTGAGTCCTAATTCAAGTGTGGCCATCCACTCCTCATTAGGAAGGCATTTTGCATCTTTCCTATTCCTTCCTTGCTTATTGATTTGATTAAATTAATTATATTGATAATTATTCAGTATAATTTTAATTTAGTTAAATTAATTGTTATTGTGTTTTTACAAAAAAATCATGTCCATTGAAAGAAACACCAATCAATCTCTATCATTAGATTTGTGTTGTCCATGGATTAAGATCCATGGACTCCCAAAATATTATAAAAGAAGAGGCAACATAGCTATCTTTTTTACAACAATTGAATAGCATCTCTCTTTCTCTCATATTCTCATACACACCCCTTATCTTCATCAAGAGTAGTCGTCCATCTCATGCCCTAGGGAAGATCGCAGTTGTCGCCACGCCGTTGTGATGTCACTTCGACTACTCGTGGATCTATGTCTCCTTTGATGCACCTCACTCATGAAGAAGATGTTGGATCTCGTGTGACGAGATTAGGAATTTCGTCGATTAGATCAACATTTTGGATTGCGAGAAGAACGTGTTTCATCAATGCGCTCACAAGCGTCTCCTCCGTCGGATCAGACTTGGCGGTCTCTTCGCTTAGAGAGTACAATCGCAACCATGCTTCAAGAGGTATTCCTCTATCTACTTTTTAGTTTAGATGAAACGATCCGAGAAGTGTTATCGGATCATGTGGTTTTATCGTTTTAAAATTTCTAAATTCTGTTGCACCAAGCAACTAGTGCGACTAGCCGCTCCCGATCGCATACGATGTAATCTTCACGATTCGGTGATGCACTTAAGGTTTTTTCCATAACCTTAAAGTGGTATCAGAGACTTGGTCTAGGTCCTGGATATGATCTGAAACTCGAGGCGATCAAGGTTCATGTTTCAAATGTGAGATAGTCATTGCTTTTACATCATATGCAAGATTGAATCAGATTTTTCTTTACAATAAAACCTATTATTTGTGCACTATTTGGATATATTTTTTAGTTATTAAAATATATTTATAATTTCTAAATATATCTCAAAAATAGTAACCTATTGTTGGTACCAAAAGTACATGAAAATGATTCGAAGAGTTCCTACCATGAAAATTATTTTGCATGTATTCACATATCTATAAGAGAGTTAATTTTTTGTTGTTTTTCCATCATGAAATATGAAATAAACACTTGAATTAAGTAACTAATAAAATGGGAAAACTTCTTGAATTTATTTCGTGTGATTCCGACTCTGTTTCCCCTAGATATTCCATATTTAGTGGAGATGGGTTGGAAGATGATTAAATCATCAAATCTCTTTGCTTAATGTGTTTATAAATCCATAGAAGTCATGGAAATTTTGAATTTACCTGGATTAATTATGATGCTTAATAATTATAAAAATAATTGATTAACCATCATAGGTCATTGAATGTATGTTTCATTAAAACCCTAGTTTATCCTATAATAGTTGTAGGTCAATCTTTACATGCAAAACATTGTTACTTGAATAGGATTGGGGATTTCTTTAGTAAATCTCCTTATAGTATTAATCAAAATAGTTTGATAAATATTATATAGTATAACTTCGATTGAAAGGCCGAATATCATCTCAAATACAAAACGATCAAATCACATTATCTTGACCTGAGGCGAATATGGTGTCTAGTCAGGGATAGTTCGGGTAGTAGGTTGCTCCATGAGTGGTCTGTCCTACATCCTGTAAGTACTGTCCATGACAGTAGGTAAGGAAAGGGTAATGCTTGAAATAATCATGATGTATCTTTCTAATTATTAAAATTTGAATAATACATGTTTTGAGATTATACCATCCTTCAAGTAACAATCAAGATTGTTTTGCTAGTTTATTGAAATCGAAATTACTTTGTTGGTTGATTGAATGGCATTAATAATTGATTTAATATAATTAAATAAATTATATCCAATTAAATAGTGTATTGTGAATAGAGTTGTATTTTCCTGGGAAAAATTAATTATGGAATATGATTCATGATAATTAATTAAAATTTGAACATTATATGGAGTATCACATAAGTGACATCCATGGTCTCCTATCAAGGCAAAGGGTTCTGTCACCAAGGATTATATGTAGGAGATGTCTGTCCGAAGTGACAGCTTCTGCATACAAGTATACATGGATCAGGCTCTTTGCTTCTCGAAAGAGTAAGGTCATATGCATAGTGACCCCAATAAGCGTATCGAGTTCTATTCCTATTGACGGTTGGTTTAATTAACGATGGATCAACATTGCCGTAAGGATGATGGGTTGGGGTGTTAAAGATCGAATTGGGAATACAAGTTGGACTTGTAAGGTGGAATGTGTTCCCGCTTCTTTTTACTCAAGTTAAAATTTCGCATATTATTGGTATGTAACTAAGGTAGAAAAGGAGATCCCAGTTCTTCCTAGAGATATAGCGATAAGTATATATATCTTACTTTGAAAGTGATTAAGGGAATGAGCTTTCAGAGTTGAAAAAAGAATAATTTGATTTAAAATCATTAATCGAAGAATTTAATTTTTAATATATAATTGTTTATATGTTCTAATATAGTACATTCTTAATTTCAAACAATGAAGTCCATGAATCCACTCAATAGGCTTCTAGAGGTCAACCAGTTGACCGAGCCGAATTATTCGGATTGGATCCGTAATTTAGATCTTGTCCTTTCTGCATACCATGTATCTTATATGTTGTCGAAGGACAAGCTTGCAAACCCTAAGACGTCCGAAGAAATCAAATACAATGAAAAATATGATGAAGATCATACATTGACCAGATATTATATTCAGGGATTTTTCTCTAATGTGCTTCAGAAGCAACATGTTCAGATGAATAATTGCCACGATATAATGATGAATCTCAAGGAGATATTCGATGATATCAACTATACTCAACGTTATAACGTTATGAAAGAGTTTATTCGCTGTAAAATGCAGTTGGGACTTCAATTAGATAACATGTACTCAAAATGTTTGGGTACCTCTCTGAACTAGAAACTCCCGGGGCTCAGAAGGATGCAGATATGCAGTCCAACTTCATTATGTTGTATTTTCCCAAGTCCTTCAATAACTTTATGGTATCATTCCACATAAACAAGATGAACTGGTCTAATGATGAGCTAATGGCTTCACTAAAGTATGCAGAAGACGTAATGAAGAAAGATAATCCCAATGGCAGTGCAATGGTTGCATAGGTCAAAGGGAATCATGGGCGGAAGCAAGTATCTCGGAAGGGCCCGACCCAGAAGAGGAAGAAGAATAGTCAAGGTGTTGGCTCATCTTCTAATTTTTCCGCACTAGTGGCATCAAAGAAAACCGATGCGAGTCATCACTGCAAGAAACTGGGGCACTGGAAGTGTAACTGCCCAGATTACCTGAAATCTGCAGATAAAGTTAAAGTCTCAGTAGGTATGAATTCTACTTTCATCATTGAAACCAATTTTCTCGTATGACGAGAAGGTAGTTGGGTCATTGATTCTGGTGCTTCTATTCATGAATGTATTTTGTTGCATCCATTTTAGGAAATTAGATTTTTTTGGTAAAGGGAAGATAGTCATCCAGATGGTATCTGATGCAACTATTGCAGCAGTCACCATCGGGACCTATAGACTATCATTATCTAGTGGAAGAGTCATGTTACTTAAAGAGTGTCTTTATATTCCAGATGTTAGAAGGAACTTAATATCGATATCTAAGTTTGATAGAAATGGATATTCATTCCTATTGTGTAATAAACTTATCATAAGTCATTGTAATAAATATATTACAGATGGTGTTCTAACTTCTGGTGGACTCTATGAATTGTGCATTGATGAAAATGTCATGAATGTTAACACCACTAATAAAACCCTAAAAGAACTAGAGAGGATGGAAATCATTCAAATATGATTTGGTATCAAAGGATTGGTCATTTATCTATTGATAGGATTGATATATTGATAAAGGATGGACCCTTACATTTTCTACATGTCCAAACTTTACCTACCTGTAAACATTGTATTCAAGGTAAAATGACTAGGATGCCTTTCCGTAACAAGGTTACAAGATGCTGAGGTATTCTTGACCTAACACATACTGATGTATGTGGTCCCTTCAGTATCGTGACTCGAAATGGATATCGATGTTATTTGACATTTATTGATGACCATTCGTGGTACGTGTTTATCTTCCTATTACGCATAAATCAGAAAACTTTGAAAAGTTCAGAGAGTTCATGGATTTAGTTGAGAACCAAACCGATTAGAAGATTAAACGGATTCGATCTGGAGAAGGTGGCGAGTACCTCTTAGATGAATTCTAGGAATAACTTAAAGAGAGGAATTGTCTCTAATCTCACTCCTCCTGGAACTCCCCAACTTAATGGTATTGTTGAAAGATGCAGCAAGATCATCATGGACATGGTATCTTTAATGATGAACAAAGCACATTTACCTCTTAGTTTCTTGGGATATGCAGTGGAGACTACGACATATATCCTGAATAAGATTCCTAGCAAGTCTATACCTAAAACTCCTCATGAGATTTGGTATGGAACTAAACCTAGTGTTAGACACTTAAAGATTTGGGGTTGCTTTGTCCATGTGAAGAACATGGATGCAAGTAAACTAGAATCTCACACTCGTGAGTGCTACTTCATTGGGTATGTTAAGCATGGTATTGGATACCAACTTTATGACCCTCAGACTCAAAAGGTCTTCGTCTCTAGAGATGTAAAATTTCTAGAGGATGACTTCTATAAGAACCAAGATAAAAAATGAAGTAAAGGAACTCATTGAATTCCCTGAGGATTTTGAGCTTCCTAAACCAGAAACAGAAGAAGTAAATGAAGATGTAGCATCAGTACCTCTTCAAACGAGTTCGATGATGGTTGCACCACCTGAAAGGTACATATTCCATGTGAAACTGATAATGATCCATCTTCACTTGATGAAGCACTCGCGGATCATGATATGGATAGATAGATGCTAGAAATGAAGTCCGAAATAGACTCCATGCACAAAAATGATGTATGGACCGTAGAGAATCCACCTAGAGGGGTAAAACCCATTGGGTGTAAATGGATCTTCAAGAGAAAAAAGGACCTGATAGGAAAGTAGATGATTTCCTCAATGGATACCTCGAGGAGGATATATATATATATATATATATATATATATATATATATATATATATGGAGCATACCCAGGGCTTCATAATCGAGGAAGGCAAAGTATGTAAGATGAAGAAATCCATCTATGGGATCAAACAAGCTTCTTGTAGCTAGAACATCATATTTGATGAAACCATAAAAAGTTATGATTTTGTGCAGAATCTTGATGAATCGTGTGTGTACAAAAAGCTTAATGGGAGTGCCATTGTGTTCATCGTGCTTTATGTAGATGACATCCTTATCATTGGGAATGATACAGGGATGATGACCACTCTTAAGATATGGTTGTCCCATACATTCTAGATGAAAGATCTTGGAGAAGCCTCTTATATCTTGGGTCTGAAGCTGTTCAGAAATATGGAAAAGGGGATGTTGGGATTATCACAACATGGGTACATTAAGAACATCTTGGAACATTTCCATATGGAGAACTCCAAGAAAGGATTCCTTCCTTTAAGACATGGTATCCAACGCTCTAAAGGAATGTCTCCTCAAAGTGTTGAGGAAAAGAAAGCCATGGCTGGGTGCCCGTATGCGTCAGCTGTAGGAAGCTTAATGTACATCATGATGCACACAAGGACCAGATATCTACCATGTAGTGGAAGTGGAAAGCTATTACCAATCTTGCTATGGAGAGAAACACTGGAATGCAGTGAAGATATCTTCAAGTATCTAAGACGGATGCAAGATTACATCTTGGTCTATGGAGATGGTTATCTTTAAGTCTTAGTATACACATATTCTGACTTCTAGTCTGATATTGATGATCGAAAGTCGATATCAGGTTTATCTTCCTGTTGAATAGTGGTGTTGTGAGCTGGAGAAACAAGGAGCAGGACACTACATCCGATTCAAAAATAGAAGTCGAATACATTGCCGCATCGGATGCTGCAAAGGATGTAGTGTGGTTGCGTAAGTTCAACCTAGAGCTTGGCGTAGTTTCCTATGATACTCCCATCCCGCTACTATGTGATAACACGGGAGCCATAGCTCAAGCAAAGGAACCTAGATTGCATCAAAAGGGCAGGCGCGTGGAAAAGAAATACCACATCATTTAGGATACTCAAAAGCGTGGTGACATCATCATCACCAAGGTGGCCTATGTCGACGACGTTGTTGATCCGCTTACCAAAACTTTGACACAGAAGGTTTTCGACTAGCATGTAATGAGCATGGGTTTAAGGATTGTACCTGAATGGTTCTGAGGGCTAGTGGGAGATTGTTAGCCTTGTGAGCCCGAGACGAACCATTCCTACAATAAATGTTACTGTAATGTTTAATATATCAATAAAAATTATTTATTTATTTCACTCCCTGTTTGAGAATTAAATAAATGAATGCATACAATTGGGGTTATGTACCATGACCATCTTAATGATCATACAGTTGTTGATTCAATTGTTGAATCATAGAGGTTGGTGCTTGGATGAAATATCTAAGGAGTTTGATCGGGGACTCATCAAGAACTGTCAAATGATCATTAAGAGATGATCTCCAGCCTGAGAAGGATATGGTAATCTTTCTCTATTGGCTGGACCAACCTATTGATGCAGGTCCTCTGCATAAGTATAGATATTCGGAGGTGTCATATAAGTTAGGTCAAAGAGTTGACTTAGCAAGATCGAGATAACTAAGACCTATATCATATGTTGTCACGATATAGGCATGCATCCTCTGACCAGAGACAGATGTATTGCTATATGTCTAAGTATATACATTTGGCAAACCGATAGGTTGATGGCCTAATCAAGGTATGTACACCGGCGAGCTAGTGTGCATACAAGGGCATATGAGTAATATGATATCTAAAGGGATCATACAGGTTCACTTGTGAATCAGAAGACACGAGCTCACTCATGAGGTATCGGGACCGATCAAATTCCATGCATGGTCGCCTTGCCTTGGAAGCATGACATGAATTTGTAGGTATGATATATGGTTTTGGAAAGCATATAATCGATACAACTCCCAATGACCTGACGAGAAACTTGATGATAATACCCTGAAAAAGTCAATGCAAAATTGATATATTTCTTTAGATTTATTCTAGGTCTTCCAGTATGCAGGATGTACAGTTATTAGAAATACCTGAGGGTGATGTGATTATAAACATATGTATAATCATGATGCTTCCATTTTGAGGGAGTGATGAAATAGGTCTAGATTTTAGTGACTCCTCTTATTAGAGAAATGATCTGATCCTAGTCCAAATGTTGGACATTAATCTGAATGTGATTCAGATGCAATGAGAAAATTAGATCTATGGCATTGATTTAATCAAGCATCTATGAGAGATCCCGAAGATCTGGATTTGAGATGTGATCTCAATATCGAAGTCACTATACGTGGAACGTATAATCGCATTGTCCTTATCTCAAAGTATCCATAGAGAAAGCACATTATTCTTGAAAGAGTTCAAGAATAACTCCATTAATAAATGTGTATCCAAGGATTGATTAATGGATAATTAAATATGATTTAATTACCATAAATTATGTGAATGTGATTCACATTATTTAGATGCATGAGAACGATGATCCAATACAATTAAATATGATTTAATTATCATGGATATAAATAACGTGGATAGCACTATCCATATTAATCATATATATATTATAAATGTGATTTATAATATATTAGAGAGATCTATTTGTAAATAGCATTTATAATTTAAATGTTGATGTGAATTGAATTCACATTGGACATTTAATTGAAAATGTAATTTACATTTTTGGGTTGTGAATGTGATTCACAAAATTCCAATGGCATGATTGATATTTCACAAATTAATTTAGAATTATTTATGTGAAATAATTTACAACAAAAGTTGTTGTAAATATTAAAGGATTATGTGAGACACCATATCTCACATAATTGGAAAAGGAAGATACCTTCCTTGTGAGGAAGGTGGACAACCACCTTGAGTCATAATTCAAGTGTGGTCATGCATGCCTCATTACGAAGGGATTTTGCCTCTTTCCTATTCCTTCCTTGCTTATTAATTTGATTGAATTTATTTATATTGATAAGTATTCAATATAATTTTAATTTAGCTAAATTAATTGTTGTTGTATTTTTACAACAAAATCATGGTCTTTGAAAGAAATACAATCGATATCCACCACTAAATTTATGTTGTCCATGGATTGAGATCCATACACTCCCAAAATATTATAAAAGAAGAGGCAGCCCTAGCTCTTCTTTTTTAAAAAAACTTGTATAACATCTCTTCTCTCTCATATTCTAATACATGCCCCTTCTCTTTATTAAGAGTGGTCGTCCACCTCGTCATCGCCATGTCGTTGTGCCACCACTTGATCGCTCGTGGATCTCTGTCTCCTTCGATGCACATCACTCATGAGGAAGACATTGGATCTCGTGTGACGAGATCAGAAGATTTGCCATTTGGATCAATATCTTAGATTGCGAGAAGAACACGGTTCACTAATGCGCCTGCAAGCGTCTCCTCCATCGGGTTGAACTTGTGATAGGTGGTCTCTTCTCTTAGAGACTATTATTGCAACCAGACTTCAAAAGGTATTCCTATATCTACTTTATGGTTTAGATGAAATGATTCGAGAAGTGTTCTCGGATCACGTGGTTTCATCGTTTTAAGTTTTTTTAAATTCCGTTGCACCGAGAAACTAGTGTGACTGGTCGCTCCCGATCACATATGATGGGATCTTCATGCTTCCATGATGCACTTAAGGTTCTTTCCATAACCTTCAGCAATTGTAATGAAATTTGGGCACATATTAGAGAACAATTAATTCTAGCTATTGTGATTTTTTGGAGAATTTAGAGCTAGGGTAATTTAATATGAACTGTATAGCTGAAATTAGGTAAAATATGCTTATTTGCACCATAATTTTAATAAATAGACCATGACTCACAAAAGTATAAATAAATATTTGCAAGCCATGTAAATAAGCACTTAAAACATTTAGTTTTTATTCAAAATGACGAAAAATAAATGTTCAACCAAAGACTCAAACACATGGGAATCCATGCAAAATTACAAAATTGAATTACTAAAATAAACATGAAAAAGGTCCTAATGACATTACCTATTCATGCAAGGGAATTTATGCAAAATTTGCTAAGGACATGGACTTGGATGGAAATGTAGGAATGCAAAGGTTGTTACATGCAAAAATCCCCCATGAGGCATGCCATGTATGTGAGTCTTGACAGTGGGGGACGTGAAGGTAATTCTCCAGGAGTACGGGGGTATCTGATGAATCTCCATTAATCGCCTTTATTCTTTCATTTTGGCCTTAAATCCCTAGCTAAATGCATGTACATATCATTAATTTGCCAACATAAATATTGTATAAACTGTACAAAATACTATATAAAATATTGTATATTTAATATAATTAATTATACAATAAAAGAATAAAGTAAGAAAAGAAAAAGAAATGAAACACTATAGGTTTTGAGTGACCCTACAACCCAAGACCCAATAACCATGATGACTTGGTCGACAAAGAATAAAGTAGGGAGAGATAGGGAAGATGAATTGTACAACATATATATAAAATCCCGATTTTTAAATTCATTTATAATTATTTTTTGAGGCCTATTTTATTCATTATTATTTATACATCAAATCAGTAAACTTTGTACATGAATATTGTAGGTAAAAATACAAAGAAAAATACAAACTTGAGTTCATAAAAAATAATACATAGTGTGCTCGGGACACACAAAATAAAAAGACAATATAAAAACTTCACAGACATGTATCTTCTCCATATTGTATCAAAATATACAAAATCATTTAATTATATAACTTTTAATAAGATATTTAATTAAGATGGTTTCATTTAATTTGGATTTAAGATGTAAAATTTAGTTTTTGGGCATGTATATTTTATTCAATATATTTGTTCTTTATATTTTTCATATTCTTTTATTTTTATAAAATTGTATATATTATTTAAATTATATTTACATAATTAAACTAAACTAAAATAAACAAAAAGGAAATAAAATAAATAAGTCTATTTTCATATATAGTTGAAATATATATGTATATACATGTATAATAAACATTCCTATTTATTTAAGTGAACATATAAACTCAGAAAAATATAATAAAAATATCTAAATATGTATAAAAAGAATTTAAAAATATATAAAATACTTGTATAAAATAACAAAATGTAAATTACAAAATAAAAATACACAATTACAGTTATATGCATATATTCTTACATGTAAATAGTAACTTTTAATAAACAGCCTCATAAAAATAAATAAAAATATGTATAAAATACTACATTAAATTACAAAAAAAACATTTTTAATGAAATTTAAATTAATTAATGCATCATTTATTTTTGATTTTACCAATCTTTTCTTCAAAGGAATCTTCTGGTTGGTCCGTGTGGACCAACCAGAAGACTCCAGCCCCCTCTATCTTCCTCGAGTGTCGATCTATTAGAGCCTTCATATTCTTGAAGGTTATGGGAAAAACCTTAAGTGCAGTGCATCGTGGAAGCATGAAGATCGCATCATATGCGATCAGGACCGACTAGTCATACTAGTAGCTCGGGGCAGCAGAATTTTAAAAAAAATTAGAATGATGAAATCACATGATCCAAGAACAATTTTCGGATCGTTTCATCTAAACCATAATTGGGTATTAGGGTTACCTCTTGAAGCACGGTTGCGATTGAGTCTCTAAATGAAGAGACCTCTTGTCCTAAGTCTGATCCAACGGAGGAGATGCTTGCGAACGCATTGATGAAACATATGCTCCTCGCAATCCATGTTGATGATCCAAGCAGCTAATCGCTTGATCTCGTCTCATGATATCAGACATTTTTTTCATGAGCGAAGTGCACCGAAGGAGACAAAGGTCCATAAGCGGTCGAAACAGTGGCACGACAGCGTGGCGACGATGGTGTCCCTCTCTAGGGTTTAGGGTGGATGACCATTTTAAGGAGGGAGAGAGGGGGCGTGTGTAGATAATATGAGAGAGAGATGGAGAGAGTTTAATTCCTCTTGGAATTATCTTAATCTAAAAGGCAAGGTCTACCCTTCCTTTTATACTAGTTGGATGCACATAAATCTCAATCCATGTGCTGTCTTAATCCAACGGTTTAGATTAAGAGGTTATTAATCAATGACCACGATTTGTTGCTACAAATTTGCAACAACTAATTAAATTAAAATAAATCAATTATATCCCTTTATCAAGATACAAATTAAGTCATTTTAATTTTAATTATAATAAAAAGATAATAACGGAGGTAACCACCACCCCCCAAAAAGGGTGGTTGTCCCTCTTTGAATTAGTCAAAGTAGGCGGCCGCCCTTGTAGGTGGTTTTGCCTTTCATAATATATATTTATTATATATATATATATTAAAATGTAACAACTTATTGTGAATCTAATTCACAACAACATATAATTTGTAAATTCTATTTACAATTAAATCACTATATTATAAATCATATTTATAATATCCTTGATTATTATGGATAGTGATGTCCATATTAATCATATATTTGATAATTAAATCACATTAAATTATCCAAGATGACTCTTCTCATGTGCCCAAATAATATGAATCATATTCATATTATTAACATCTTTGATAATTAAAACAAACTTAATTATCATAGATAACTCTCCTTATATGGCCAAATAATATGAATCAAATTAATATTATTTATGATAGTTAAATCACATTTAGCTATCAATTTTCCTCAATGCTTAGACACATTATCAATAATGAAATTATTCTTGAACTCCTTCAAGAACAACGTGCTTTCTCCGCGGATACTTGGAGATAAGGATAGGGCGATTGTACGTTCCACGTATAGTGACTTGGATATTGATATCATATCTCAAATACAGATCTCGAGGACCTCCCATAGATGTTTGATTAAATCAAAGCCATAAATATAATATTCTCATTTCATCTGAATCATATTCAGATCATTGTCAAACATTTGGACCAAGACTAGATTACTTCTCAAGTTAGAGGAGTCACTAAAATCCAGATATGTTTCATCACTCCCTCGGAATGGAAGCGTCATGCTTATACAATCGTATTTATGATAACATCGCCCTTAGGTATTTCTAATAAATGTACATCCTGCATATTGGTAGACCTAGGATAAACTGAAGTTTTTGATCTTATTTAGATTTTCTCCTTCAGGGTTTCATTATTAAGATTCTCATTTGATCATTGGGATTTTGTATCGATCATATACTTTCCAAAAGCATATATCATGCCTAGGTATTTATCATATATTTTCCAAAAGTATATATATCATACCTATAAATTCAGACAAGCTTCCAAAGCGAGACGACAGTGCACAGAGTTTGATCGTTCCCAATATCTCATGAGTGAGCTCATGTCTTCCGATTCAGTAGTGAACCTGTATGATCCCTTTGAGAGATCGTATTACTCATATGTCCTTGTATGCACACCAGTAACGCCAGTGTATAGACCTTGATTAGATCATCAGCCTTTCATTCTACCAAATGTACATACTCAAACATATAGTAACACATCTGTCTCCGGTCAAAGGATGCGTGCCTATATCGTGACAACATAAGACATAGGTCTTGGTTATCTCGATCTCATTAAGTCAACTCTTTGACCTAACTTATCTATCACCTCTGAATCTCTATTCCTATGCAGAAGATATGCATCAAAAGGTCGGTTAAATATCAACCCATTAGAAAAAGGATTGTCATCTCCTATTCAGGCTGGAGATCCTCTCTTAATAATCACTTGGCAATGCTTGATGAGTCCTCAATCCAACTCTTTAGATATCATTTAAGCACTGGCGTCTATGATTCAACATTTGAATCAATAGTTGTATGATCATTAAGATGGCCATGGTACATAACTCTAATCGTACTAAGGGACCTGTTATGCAAATTAGTTGTTCTTCATTTCAGATCAGGGAATGATATTTGTGATAACATTTATTGCATAATGACTTGTCGTGGGCATGCATGGCCAACACTTCTCCCATTTATCTACTCAAAATCATCATGCTTTGTGTTGGTGTGATACTGGATTTCCAAAGATTGAACATTCTTAATTCCCGCTATGGCCAAAGATCACATCATTCGTCCTTGATTCAACCAGGATCCTCGATCGCAGCTCCCCATTTTACATCCTATAAGAATGCACCTCCAGCTTCGCCTCAATTTTTGATCCCTCTCCGATGTCTGTTAGCCCCTCAGAGCCAGTCCATTCCATTCCTCATGGTGACAGCTCGAAGATTGGAGGCTTTGCAGTGAGGAGGAGATGCGGAGGAGCGATCCACGACCATCGTGGGAGGAGCTCCGCTGGCAACTTCAATTTCCTCGACTCCGATCAAGTTGAGGCCTAATGAATCTCCATTTCATCACATTTATTCTAGTATTTTGGCCTTAAAAATCCTAAGTAAATGCATGTAAATAGCATTATTTTGTATCAACTAACATTCATTATTTATTCCACTTATTTTATATGAAATATAGTTTTTAATGCCAAAATTATAGAACAAAAAAGAAAACAAAAAAGAATAAAATGCCAAAGGTATATTTATGATCCTAAACTCGGAGACCAAATCAAGAATTGATTTGGTCGACAAGGAATAAAGTAGGGGGATAATTGTTAAATATATAATATAATTCCCATTTATTTATTCATCAATAACTTATTTTTAGGAACTCATTTTATTCTTTATTATTATACCTTATTAAAAGAAATATTGTATATAAATGTTGTAGATAAAAATACATAGAAAATTACAAAATAGATTTCATAAAAAATAATACACAATGTATATTTTATACTCAGAATAAAAAGCCAAAGCATGAACTTTCCAGACCCATATCTTCTCAATAAAATTAAAAATACATCAATCACCTTTGATTATATAGAACTTTTAATTAGCTATTTAATGAAGGTGGTTTCACTTAATTTAGAGTTACGGTGTGAAAGATAGGTTTTGAACCCCTATTGTATAGTTTACCTGAATAAAATTTTTATTTTATTTATTCTTTATTATTTTTATAATTTTATATTTTTATATTTTTTTAAATATTATTTAGAATATATATACATATTTATAATAGAATAAAACCATAAAGAAAACATAAAAATAAAATAGTCTATATAAATACATAGATGAAATACTTATACTTATACATATATAATATATACCCCTATTTATTTAAGTGTAAAAAACACATTAGAAAAATACAATAAAAATATATTTATGTATATAAAAATAAGTTATAATATATAAAATATGAAAAAAAATATTAAAATTAAAAATACAAAATAAAAATAAAATATACATAGACCAATATACATAAAAATATACTTGTAAAAAAGTAACTTGTAATAAATTAACTCTTAAAAATAAATAAAAATCATACTAAAATAGTACATAAAATATTAAACAATTTTTTATTTTATAACCAAAATTTAATAAAATCATTTACTATTTTGAATCCATTACTTTTGAATAAGGCTCCTATTTTATCGTGACTTGGTCCTATGTGGAGCAATCACATTGCAAGCACTGTTGAACTCGATCAACTATCTTGTCTCCTCTCCAAACCTTGTCAGATGTCTCAAGTGGTCCACTTCCTTGATTTTTTCCCACCGCTTTGATGTCGCTTCGCCCTCGAGCCCTCACAACCTCTTATCCTCGATCATCCATGATTCTCGCCCACCCCTTGGATCTTTTGTACATAACCATAATCAATCACTAACCCTAGGTCAATAAGGGTAGGAACCCATGTTCATAAATAAACCCTCCATTTTCATTCGCAAATTTGGTCCCTTTTTTATTCCTAAAACCCGCTACCCTCAGTCCAGAGCATCTCCAGGTGACAGATGGTGTACTCTGAGGTGTTGGTGTGGCTGACGGAGGAGGATAGGTGACCCACAGCGGAGCTCCGGTCCGTCTTACCCCCTGGTCCATCATCAGGTTCGAGCTACACCATTTCATTTTTTTAGGTAGTTTTAGCTCATAGATTTCATTGTATGCCTTTTGTTTTATATTTCAATCATTGTTTTGTCCTAGGTTTAGATTTAGATCTCATCGGATCTCTTGAGCTCCGACCACTGTGACTCACTATTCTGCCCTATTCTCGACCACCGCAGCCATCCCATCTTCTTTTCCATGCGCTTCTCCACCCTTCGAGCCATCCAGATCACCTTGACTCCCCTAGGATCAAGCCATCGTGGTTCACCATCACCACTTCACAGGACCTCCTCATCACCACCTCCATTTCAACCTCCACCTCGCCAATAAAATCCTAGAGAGCCTCGCCTAGACTTCTTCTTTGATTTCATGCAGGTTGTGCCTTTGGAAGAGACCATCTGAGGGCTTCTTGACTCAAGAACACCTCCCATATCAGTCCAAAGAACTTAAGAGCTCCAGGGGTCTACCAGTGACCTCTGAACCTAATTGAAGCACCTAGGAGAAGTGCGACAGTTTCAGGAGCATGTAGAGTCACTCGAAGGTGCGCGAGGTGGTCGAATATGCACACAGTACCAGATCCAAGCTCTTCTAAGGCGAGTTCTTCATCGTTCTTCCACCATCCTCGCCCACTGTCCGATCGTGAGGCCGCTGCTAGATTGCACAAGACAAGTTCGATCTTTAGAGCCTCAACTGTTTGATCTCCTTCTGAGATCTAACTTGGGACGTCCATGACCGAACCATCAACGTGCGCGGGGAGTGGGGCGCATGACAAGTGAAGACATGTGAGCCGCCATCCCCGCTTATTTGGGGGTAAATTACAGAATTAGCCCCCTGCCATTTTGTTTATTTATTTAGTTCTGTAAATAAATTTTATGGTGTAAATAAATATGGAAATATTACATAAAGACCCTGATGTTTATGGATATTGCATATGGATCCAGTCCAGCTTAGCTCAAATGTTGTCCCATGTGAGATGGGCATTTTGCAGAGAAACCCGCACAGATTTTTGTATTATGTTTTAGTATTTTATTTTAAATAACAGTTGCAAAGTTATGAGAAATTTGTGCATTCAAACCTGACTTCATTTTTAATTGCAAATATGTCATCACAAGTTCATATAATTTTGTGCTTGTATTTCATTTATGAAAAATATCATCCGTTGATGAACGTGAAATCCACCTCTTTAAGAATGAATAATTGTAGTAGTATAGGAGGCAAATTCGGTTCAGCAAAAACCACAATCTTTGAATGTTGTGGAATATTTTTACTTGGCAAGTCTACCAAGGTCGAACACAGGGAACGGAGATTTTTTAGTTGCATGGTCTTAAATCAAATTAAGTAATTAATTAATGTTCGATTAATTTTTGTTGTTGAGAGAATATACAATGCAATGAAGAGGATGCTATGCAAAGAAAATAAATGGAAACACTAATTCAGCTTAGGATCTGTGACTTTTCACGAGTCAATTAATCCTCAAATACTATCATAGATCAAATAATTTCAAGGAATATTTATCAAGGAAGTCCCAATCTGTGGAGTAAAAGATCAATCACCAACTAAAGAACCCTGCATATAAAGGAATCAACAATGAGTTTTCAAGGAGATATGTCCCCTAATTTTCCTATAATTTAATCCTCAAATAAGTTACCGATAATAACAAGGAAATAACTCAATTAATTATCCTTGAACATGCCCATGCAATAGATCAATTTTCCTCCAGTTAATCAATACAAAATGTCAACAGAGCCTACATAAGATCAAATAAATCCTCAAATGAAAATTAACAATAAACAACCTCGGATCTGTTCACAAGTTATGCTAAATGGTAGAGCATGAAAATAGCTTCAAAATGACATATTGTATGCTTAAAATGGAGTTCGTATGAAAAAGATATGCTAAAATGAACTTCCAGGGACTAAAATGTAAATAAAATAAAGTTTTTTTTCTTGCAAAGAGGTTCCTGGATGGGCTTATTTGTAGTTTATAAAAGTTGGAGGGCCTTTTCTGAAATTTACCCTAGGAGGGGTATTTTTGCAATATCTGGAACTGGCAAGGGCTTCGCTGTAATTTTCCCACCGCGCGCGTGCGTCGCACGTGCGCTAGCAGGCCCGGACAACGAGGCTGAGGCTCGGAGGAGTCCAAGCTAGTGGCTCGGTGCCGAGGCTCAGGCTCGGAACCAGAGCTGAGGCTCGGGAGGAGAACCTCAGGTTTGGAGGCTTGGAAGCCCCGAGCCTCGAGGTTTGGCGGGGAACTCAGGGGCCGTTGGATCAAGGCCGCCTGTCCTATCCAACGGTGCCTGTAGGTTGGAGACGCTGCGCAGTCACACGCACATCATGTGGGTTCTAGACAATTTATGCCTATACTAAAATAGCCAAGAAACATGGGAGAATCGTGTGCACTCCCAATGCGAGCTACACAGTCAATGTGATGACCTATCCCAAGAATCTCAAGCTAAATTCAATAATAAATCCACACAACAATGTAAATCAATCAAAGCAAGTGTGAATCAAAATTTATTATAACCCTACAATGAATTCATACAACGGATAAGCAGGTAGGGTGTCAAACACAAGGAACACGAGACACAACATGTATATTATTTATGAATAAATAATACAAGTGTCTGTGTATATTTGTATGTACAATATTTACTCAAGGTTTTGTGGGTTTTTAATAAGATGATTCTTTTTATTATATATTTATATATTTATTTTCAGTTTTGAATTCCTTTTTTAATTTAATAATATATAATAATATATAAATATGTATATAAGAGTACGTATATGAAAGTATATATAATAATATTTATATAGTAGAATATATATAATAAATATACAAAAAATAAGAAAATGTCCCAAAGAATAGTCCTTTTTAATTTGTTAAAGGTTTTAAAATATATTTAAGGTATTTAAACTATTTGATAATATAAACTATGTATAATAATATATATATATAAGTTATATAGGGCATACTAATTATAAATATAGATAAAAAATAGTCCAAAAGTTCCAAATAAAATCTTTTTATATTTTTCAAATATTTTTTGTTTTTGTGAATTTTTAGGGGATTTTTTTTTGCATTTTTTATATTTTTAAAATCAGAAATAAGGCAAAACATGAACTTTTTTAAATGGGCTTAATTGATTTGATAATTGAAAATAGCAAAAAGATTCAAAATTTCACAAAATCAATTTTAATAGATAGAAATAGGTAAATAAAAAACATGGAATAAAACAAATATTTTTGGGATTTTTGAAAATATTTTATAATTTTTTAGGATTAGCAAGGGTTTTCTAATTTTTAGAATTTTTTTATAAATATCGACATGGAATTATAAAATAGGCTAATAAATAGTAGAGATTTTTTTTGGAATTTTCATAATATATTTTTTATTTTTTTAATTTTCTAAGCCAAACAGGGAATAAAATAGCTCTATTTGATTTTTAATAAATATTAAATGCAAACAAAATGGTAAATGAAGTATGTAGCATCAATAAGTAGCCAATCATGTACTCACATCTATTTTTGGAGATTTTTTAGAGAATATGATCTATTTTTAATAAAAATAAATGCATATATAAAATTAAATCAAGCTAATAGGGGTATATTTGCAAATAAAAAATATCTTTGGGGCATACGTGCAAAATAACCATAAGTTTTGATATGTAACGTGAATTTAATAGACTAAATATGAAATACAAAAGTCGAGGGGGTACACATGCAAAATGCCACCTCATGTGGGGGTCAATGTGAGGTGACCTAACACTGGACATATATGCAATATCAAAAAGTTTGAGGGGGTACATGAAAAAAGTCCATGAAATTTTGTACTTAATTAAATAATTATAGGAGTTTTTACAAATAACAAAAATGAGAGGGAATAGTTGCAATTTTTATCACTTACGTACTTATGATCCAGCCGTTGTACACCCTCCACGTGTCCGATCCGATGTTTCTCCTTGAGCACCCCTTCGAAGAGAACCAATGGCCTAGATTAGATCTGGGTTGTGTTCTTGATCTAACGGCCAAGGCATGGTTAGCAAGAACTCCCAATGAACTGAACTTCGATGAGCTTCTGACTTGGTGAATCTCCTGCCTCAGGTGACGAATCTTCCTTCTAACATGCCCAACAGCTTGTTGGGATTCCTCCGCATGTGCAGATGGTCTCAAGCAAGGACGAGGGTGACCATAGGGTTCAGACGGCTCCAGATGACCTGGAGGTACTCCAAGTGCTCGATGAGGTTCCAGATGGGTCCCCAAAGATCAAGATATGCACCAAAAGATCCCTTTTCTCGAGGGCTACATCCTTGATTGAAGGTGGATAATAGTGAAATTCCCGAAGGTCTAGATAAATATCCAATCGCTGAGGTGACCACTCAAAACTCCATCTGTTGATCAGCAATTAACCCACAATAATGAATAAAACAATTAAACCCCAAAAATATGGAATTAATATTTATTTACTCTACCACAAATGCATAGTGTATAAGCATGTAGAGGTCGAACCACAAAGAGCAAAACATGTAGCCTAGGTTATCTATATATAGCCCAGCCATTTGTGCAAATCATGTTTTTTTGTGGGTTTTCAATTTTAAATTTTTTATTTGATTTTTTTAATTTTATAATTTTATATTTTAATTTTTAATTTTCTGATTTTGTATTTTCTTTTTATATTTTATATTTTTGTATATTTTCTCTTTTTTAATTAGAAAATCTAGTATATATACAATGTAAGAAAAGAGAGATAATATATTTATAAAAATATGTAAAATAAGAAAAATTCAGGAAATAAATTATTTTTGTGATTTTTATAATTTTCTAATATTTTTGTAATTTTTTCTATATTTTTGCAAATTTTTATGTCTCCTTTTAAAATAAAAAATATCCCAATGATGGAATTAATACAAAATCTGACTTAACTTGGGTTTGAAAAATAATAAATAAGTCTCAAAATTACCCAAATTAATTTTAATACATATATAATAATATATAGGTAATTATAAAGCATGAAAACATATTTTTGGTATTTTTATAGAATTTTTACATTTTTTGTTTGATTTTGGAGTTTTCTGATTTTTTAAATTTTGTTTTTCTTTTTTTAGGTTTTTTGTTTTCTGGTCTCAATAAATATAAAAAGATATCATATAAAAAAAATTTTGGAATTTTTCACTAAGTTTTTATATTTTTTTGGTATTTTCTAAATTAGACAGGGACTAATTAGGATCCTTTTTAATTTTAAAATTAAATAAAATGCAAAAAATGTAGCTTAAGAATATGCGCGTGAAAATACATAGCATGAAGCATTTATCCCTATTTTTTCATAAGGAGCAATGCAGATATATTTAATAAATACGTCAAGACTACAAAAATTCATGTCCTTGCAAGGGCACTTTTGCAAATAAAATAAAGTTCCTGGAGGTCTGTGCAATTTATCCAAAAGTTTTACACGTGTTTTTAACATATCTGGGTTAGTCTCTAATTTCAAAAACCACCAGGGCAAATGTGCAAATAACCCACCATGTGGGAAAACACGTGGTTGCTACAAGCAGGGACCAAAACACAAATACTGAAAATCTAGGGGTCTGCTTATAAATTTCACAAAAATATAACACGTGCATTGCATTGTATTGGACTTTTTCTAAATAAAAGAAACTGTAGGGGTATCCCTACAATTTTCCCACCTCACATGGCACAGCGCATGGGGTGACGTGGAATGAACCTTTTTGCAATTACAGGAAACTCATGGGTCTTTTTAAAAAATTTCCACTTTATTTTTAACGCTATATTTAATTTACAGAACTAAATAATAAATACAAAAAGAAGAGGGATACAGGTGCAATTTATCCCTAAACGTGCACGCTGGCGGATGGCTGGATGTGCTTCACTTGCCACGTGGCATCCGTCCAAGGGCTGATGATGCTTCGTCGATGAGCGGTCATGATTAGATCCATGCAGAGGATCCAACGGTCAAAGCAAAGCTTCATCGGACGGTTGGGATCAGAACTGGGTGCTCCACCATGATCGGACGGCTGGGAGACTGACTGGAAGAACAGGGAAAGGGCTCACCATTGGCGAGGTTCGATCGGGTGTTGCGAACTCCTCCGGCCTCCTCCCGCGTCGTCGTGGGGCTCTTCACGCTCCTGGGAGCCTCCCGCGTCTGTGGGTACCTTCAGCGAGGCACCTGGACCCCTGGAGTGCTCAGGCGAGGTCGAGGAAGGAGAGGGGGTCCAGATACCTATTCTTCACGAGAATAGACATGAAGTCGAGTTCTCTGGCACGTCTGGACCTGCAAAAAGATAGGGCACAACAAGGCGAAGGTCCCCCGGGCCTTATTGGGTCGGGATGAACGAGAAATGAGCGTGGCAGAGGTCAATGGCGGACAGCGGAGGATGGAGACCTGATCTCCTGATCCACGGTTGATCAGTGGGGTTGGAGGCACGTGGGATGAGGGGAAAGCATTAGGGAGAGAGATGACAACGTCAGATGGTCAGATCAACAATGGCGGAGCACGGAGGAGCTTCCCAGAGCTCGACTCTAGCAAAGTACGTGCGGAGTGATTCAGAGGGGATTTGTTAACTAAATCCTATTATAAAAGCATGAAAGCAATCCTACGACTAAAATATATAAAATGAGCGAGGAAAAGTCAGCTCTTATACCTGGTGGTCACCAGGGAGCAGGGCCACGTCAGAGCACCGCCGTGGGTGCAGCCCTGCCTTCTCCGATCGATGCAAGCCTCCAGGAGCTTCCTCCTATCACAAGGAACCTATCTGAACCAAAGACTAGGGTAGAAGAAGGGCTAAGGTTGACCAAATTTACGAAGGAAGGCCGGGGCTCTTATTTATAAACATGACGGTGCACCCTTATTGACCGGGATGAATCAAATAATCGATGGGGGTTTCTGGGCATTTCGATTAGTTGGCGTGATTGAGGGATGACAAATGCAGGTTTTTCGTGAAGGAATCGGAGAGAGATCGTCAACGATGAGGAAGAGAAAATTGGGAGAAGACAGCTCATGGACGTATGTCAAGCCAGATGGCTGGGGGCAGAGGAGTTGACTTGGGTCAACTCTTAACGCCCCCTGATTGAGCCACCTAGGCCGCTAGGCGACAAAACAACCTAGTTTATTAAAGAATAATTAATTTAAAACAGAAAATGATCTTATTATTTTTCGAGTATAAAATAAAAAATGTTTGTTATTTTATGTAGTATTTTATTATGATATTTATTTATTTGATGTATTTTATGACAATTTTATTTTTAATGGCTTATTTATAGGTATGTATACCTGTATTTTGTACATTTTTATTTTTATTTTGTATATTTTTTATTTTATTTTATTATTTTATTCCATTATTTTCTGTATTTATAACTTATTTTTGTGAATGTGAATATAATTTT
Organism: Ottelia alismoides; assembly: GCA_037367405.1. Classification (NCBI taxonomy): domain Eukaryota; kingdom Viridiplantae; phylum Streptophyta; class Magnoliopsida; order Alismatales; family Hydrocharitaceae; genus Ottelia; species Ottelia alismoides. Next base: position 143,541 of record JAZKJV010003968.1, on the reverse strand, counting down.
GCTTTATTTTTACGATGTTATTTGTACATGTAAGTATATTACACAGGTATATTCACAGGTATTTTACCTATGTTTTATGTATACTATCTTATTTTAATGTATTTTAGTGAGTTTTATTTTAGTGTTGTATTTTTAATAGAATCTATATAATATTTACAATATTATAAAAATATAAGGGATAAAGAAATATATTTCCCTTTTATTTATATACATATAAAAACATAGGTCTTTTGTCTATGTATTTTATAGACTTATTTTATTTGAGGTTTTCTTCTTGGTTTTATTTTGATTTTAATGTACACATATATTATAGATAATATTTACAAAATAATAAAAATATGAATTTGTAAAAATAATAAACAACGAACAAATTGAATATTTAATCGGTAGACTGTACAATAGGGGCCCAAAACCTAACTTTTACACAGTAACTCTAAAAAATATATGACCACCACCATGAAATAGCCCTTAAGAAGTTATATACAATTAGAGTGATTTTGCTATATTTTGAGCTTTTATTTGAAAGATATGGGTCTGTGAAATTTGATTTTTGGCTTTTTATTCTGGGTATAAAATGTACACTTTATGTTATTTTTGTACAAACTCAATTTTGTATTTTTATTTATATTATTATCTACAACTTTTATGTACAAAGTTTATTTGTTTCATGAAAAATAATAATGAATAAAATAGGAGTCAAAAATGCATAATTAATGCATAAATAAATGAGGTATTTATTGTATTTCTGGCCCTTGTCTCCCCCTACTTTATTCCTTATCGACCAACACCATTCTGGATTTGGTCTTGGGGTTAGGGTCATAAAATATTTGCAATATTTTATTCATTTTTCTTTTCTTCTCTTTATTCTATAATTTTGGCGTAAAAAACCTTATTTTATGTACAATAAATACAATAAACCATGGATGTTATTATGTGCAAATTAATGTTGTTTACCTGCATTTGTTGAGGTTCTTAGGCTAAAATGACAGAATAAAGGTGATGAAATGGGGATTCATCACCCTCCTATACTTGCCTTTGCTAGTCCCTAGCAAATACTTATGCAATAAGTATAAAAAGAATGAAACATAAGAAGAAAAGAAAAACAGAAAGAAAAAGATAGAGAGAAGAGAATTGCTTTCAGTTGCAATATTTGCCCTTACAAAATCAGAGTTTGGAGCTCCGGTTAGACCTTGATGTGTGAATGTGTGTGGATCCTGAATGAGGCCCAAGTTTAAAACACAACAGCCTTCGAGAGTTCCAGAACCCGGTTCAACCTACCTCAATATCCAGGTCAGAACTAGCCTATATCATATGCAAACTTTTATGACTATGAAGCTGACTTGTACAGTGTAAGTGATGGTGGCTCTCCCCAACTGAAATGACAAAGAGACTGACTTCTCCATAATGACAACCCAATGATTCCCTAATCCAGCCCTGTGCCCTTGAGGAGCGGGGTATTCTCTTCTAAGTTCAAGTGGCATCCAATCTCAAGAGGAGGAGGTGAAGAAAAGAATGGACGGTAGATAGTGTAGCTACCTATCCTGGGATGCAAGACCAGTGTAGTCAAGTCATCCAGCTGTAGGCTCACATGGTATAACTTTGAGGCTCAAGCTTGCTTATTTTCTGTACAACATATATACATACTCCAGCAGGCATTTTATTTTTATTTTCAAGCATGTCTTCTTTTTGGAGTTGTTTTTCAAACATACTATTCACAGCAGCATTTACATAAGGAGTTTTTCCTCTTGAGCCAGAAGACTATCCCTCTTTTGAAGCTTTATTGCAACCCGCACTCTCCTGTCTTTAGGCTTCATTGAAACTGGATCAGGTTGGGGTGCACTTCCCTCCCTAGACGAGGACGAATGTTTCCACCCGTGTGCATCTCAGGCTAGCAAATTCAACCCCCTCACCACTCCAACTGAGTTGAGCCAAGTGAGAGGTGCAAGTGTCCAAGTTAGGTCACGGCCGACAAGAGTCATGTGTGCGTCTCGAAAAGTTCTAGTTAGTCAGTTGAGGTGACTTGAACCTAGCCCTGAGTCTCAAAGAATTAAGTCTGAACAGACCTGAAGTACCCCAAACCTAGTTCCCATGAGGTTCCAGTGCAGTTAGGTGCAGCAAGGTCCAACCCAGCTCCAATCTTAGACTTTATTGGACTACATCAATCCTCAAGCTCACTCAAAAAGAATATGAATGATATGCAAATGCTATGCATAATGAATGATGCAATTTTTTTTACAAAGAATTTAAGAATCAAAGAATCTTTTTACAAAAAGAATTTTTGCAAACAACAAGAGTTTAATAACACAAAGTATAAAATAGTCACGGCTATTTACACAAGCGTGCTTCATTTTATTCACTTACAAGCCTCAATAATTTCAAAGACTTTATAAGTTGTAACAAGGTGACTTATTTGTGAAAGAATTTTATTTGCTTAACATTTTTATGTTTTTAATGACGCCTTTATTCCTTAAATTTATTTTAAAAGGAAATTTTTGAAAACTCTAGTATAAAATTATTTTGGCAAACTTTTACAAACATTTGAACGTCATTTTGCAAGTATTTTTCCAACTATATATATACATTTTCAAAATAATTTTTACAAAACATTTTCCAAACAATTTGCAAATAGATTTTCAAATCTTTTATTTCACACAAAGAAAAGAATTTTTGCAATTGAAAACATTTTTTACAAAGGTTGAAAACATTTCACAAAAAGTTTTCCAAACGGGTCACACCATTTTTCAAATTATTTTGCAAAAACGTTTTTCACCTGATTTATTAATCAGTCTATAGAAAAAGAATGGAAAAATATTTTATGTATAGAAGGATTTTGGTTCTTACAGTGTTTTCACGGGATTATTGCTTATTTTTACATTTTCATGAAGAAATTTTTAGTATAATGTGCACACATACTTATTTGAAAATCATTTTCCAAAAATTTTGGAAACTATAGTCCAACATAATTTCTCACACATAATATTTACAAAACATTTATACATATTTGAAAATCATTTTTACAAAGGCTTTTCAAACGGTATAGATAAAATTTTCAAAATATTTTTACAACAATTTTTCCAACCATTTGCAAATTGCTTTCCAAACATTTTTATTTTACTCAAAGAAAATAAATTTTTGCAAACAAAGACATTTACAAAGGTTGAACACTTTTTACAAAATATTTTTAAAACAATTTTCAAAAGATTTTTCACAAAGAGTTTTAAACCATTTTCAAACATTTTGCACAAAGTATTTTTTCCTAATTTATTAATCACTATGTACAAAAAGAGTATGAGGAGCTACACCCATCTTTTATTAACATATTATGAATAATTTAACACTATTTTTAGACATAAGTATTATTTAAAGTACAAAGGTACGAGTTATTGCTTAAAGTATATACATAGTATATACGACCCCCTATACTTAGCTCGAGCTATGTCCTCATAGATCAAAGAGGAAAAGAGAAGACATAACTCGGACCGAGTATAGAAAAGTCAAAAAAATAAAAGAACAAGGCAATAAAATATATGAACAAGAAGTTGATCGTCCCCCCTATACTTAGGATCAAATAATCCTAAGTATAACAGACTGTACACAAGGCAGGATGGTCAAGGATGAGAATAGACAGATCGCACTCAGGTTGTCTTCCCCTATACTTAGGGTAAGATATCCCTGAGTATAGTCGAGAAGAGGAGACAACGGAGAAGATCGAAGAAGAAAGGAACTCGGGGTGTACACCCCCTATACTTAGGGGAAGGTACGTCCTAAGTATAGGCGACTGACAAAAAAAGGGCGACACCTTCTTGGTGGAAAAAGAAAATAGAAAAGGAGAAGAAGGAAAGAAGAAAAAAAGAAACATAGAAAAAGTTTTTGAGGTGCGGTATCTGAATCTTTTGATGCCGCTAGCGTAGCGGATGTGTCGTCAAAGCGTCGGACCTGAATCGAGTCGACAACGACCAAGAAAGTGTCAGGCTCAAGGTAAGGCTTCAGGAGTTGACCGTTGATGATGAATGGTTGTGCGTCAGGACTGCCATTGTCACACACTTCACGAACTTGGAATGACCCTGTCCATTTGCTCTTTAATTTACCAGGGAATATCTTCGACTTTGCATCAAATAATTACACTTTCTGTCCATCCTCGAAGGTCTTTCGTCTGATGTGCCGGTCATGCCAGCATTTCACCTTCTCCTTGTACATCAATGTGTTACCATATGCATAGTCTCAGAATTACAGGAGTCTGTTCAGATCATCTTTTCTTTTCTGACCACTTTTCCGTGAGTCCAAGTTGCACATATTGATTGTCCATAAAGATTTGTGAATTAATTCCACGGGCAGATGACTTGGCTTCCCATATACAAGATGATAGGGCGACATGCCCAAGGGAGACTTGTAGGCGGTTCTGTACGCCCAGAGAACTGAGTCCAGAAGTTGGGACCAGTTCTTTCTATTCGATCTTACATGTTTCTAAAGGATCGTCTTGATTTTTCTATTCAATAATTCTGCCAAGCCATTAGTCTGTGGATGATAAGGAGATGTGACTCGGTGGTCGATGTCGTACTCCTTCGTTAACTTCTTGACCTCATTGTTTATGAAGTGGCTGCCCCCATCTGATATAAGAATCTTCGGGATCCCAAACCACGCAATGATATTTTCTTTTAAGAATCAGCACTCTGTCCGGATGTCTGTGGCTCGAGTGGGGATAGCTTCAACTCAACGACTCACGTAATCGACGGTAAGAAGGATGTGCTCAAAACCCTGACTGTTAGGGAAAGGCCCCATGAAATCGATGCCCCATGCATCAAAAATGTCTGCTATTTGAATCTTTAGATGCATCAAGTCTTTTGCGATGAGTGTGCCCTTCAATCTTTGACAGTTAGTGCATCGTTTGACAAATGCTGTTGCATCCTTAAATAGTGTGGGCCACCAGAAGCCACACTGAAGGACTTTTGCTGCTGTCCGATCTCCAGAGTGATGTCCACAAGATTTGAGCGAGTGACAGTGCTCGAGGACACTATGATGCTCCACCTGATGTATGCACCTGCGCCAAATGCAATCCCCTCCTTCCCTGAATAAGAGGGGATCTTCCCATTGGTAGAAACGGATGGTCGACAAGAATTTATGCTTCTGAGTTTTCGTCCAATCCGATGGTATTACCCCTGAAACGAGATAATTGACTATATCAGCATACCAAGGGAGTGAATCCACAGCTAAAATTGATTCATCGGGAAAGGTTTCTGTGATAGGTGCATTGTTCAGTGGAGGCTCTTGCTGCTCAATTCTGTAGAAATGATCTGCTACCACATTCTGAACTGCATGCTTGTCCTTGATTTCCAAATCAAATTCCTGGAGGAGAAGGATCCATCTAATCAACCTGGTCTTAGCATCCTTCTTATGCTGTAAGTATCGGATAATAGAGTGGTCTGTGAAGACAGTAACTTTTGATCCCAGCAAATAGGATCTGAACTTTTCCAGGGTGAAAACCACGACCAGCAACTCTTTTTCTATCACAGTGTAATTTCTTTGCACTTCATCTAATTTTTTACTGGAATAATGAATGGCATAGGGTTCTTTGTCTTTCCTTTGTCTTAGAACAACCCTGATTGCAAAGTCTGACGCATCCGTCATGATCTCAAAAGGGAGAGACCAATTCGGCGGTTGTAGGACAGGAGCTTGAGTGATAAGCTCCTTCAGCTGATTGAAAGCAAGGAGAACCTGATGATCGATATTAAACTCAGTTTCCTTGCATAAAAGTTCCGTTAGAGGTCGGGCAATGCGGCTGCAATCCCTGATGAATTATCTGTAAAATCCCACATGCCCTAGGAATGACCTTACATTCTTCACTGTCTGAGGTGACTCAAGATTGGCAATCATGTCCACCTTTGCCGGGTCGACTTTTCATGCCACGTTTGGAAACGATGTGATCCAACACAATTCCTTCTGTGACCATGAAGTGGCTCTTTTCCCATGATAGTATTAAATTGACTTCACGACATTTCTGAAGTACTCGGTCCAAGTGTTCATGACAATAATTGAAACCGTCACCATAGACTGAGAAGTCATCCATAAACACCTCAAGAAAACTGCCTACCATCTCGGCGAAGACTGCTAACATGCATCTCTGGAATGTCGCAGGTGCATTGCACAATCCAAAGGGCATTCTCTTGAAAGCGTAGGTCTCGAACAGGAAAGTGAAGGTAGTCTTCTCTTGGTCCTCGGGGGTGATTGCCACTTGGTTGTACCCGGAGTACCCATCCAAAAAGTAGAAGAACTCCTTACCAGCTAGTCTTTCCAGAACCTTATCAATGAATGGCAAGGGAAAGTGGTCCTTCTAGTTGCTGCATTTAGATGACGGTAGTCAACACACACCCGCCGGGATGTTGGTGCCCGAGTGGATATCTCCTCTCCTTTGTGATTTTTAACCACGGTAAGCCCTGACTTCTTTGGAACTACATGCAAAGGGATTACCCGTTTTGAATTGGAGATGGATAGATAAAGTCTGCATCACACCATTTCGTGATTTCTTTCATGACGACGTCCCGGAGATTAGGGTTCAGCCTTCTTTGGAATTCACGGGACGACTTGGCATCTTCTTCCAGATAGATATGGTGCGAACACAACGCTGGGTTTATCCCACGGAGATCAGATACATGCCAACCAAGCGCCTTGCAGTTCTTTTCTAGAACCTCGAGAAGTCGAGATTCTTGCTCTGGGTTCAGCCTGCTTTTGATGGTGGACAGATACATGTTTTCTTCACCCGCAAAGAAAGCATACTTCAAGCATGCAGGAAGTGGCTTGAGTTTTGGTCATGATCTGGCCAACTTGTCGGTCACTTCAAAAACTGCACTGGTGGTGGGATGTGCTGCATGAACTTTGGTAGAGTGATTGTCCTCGGTACTTTGTTGAGATCCTGGTGAGGTGCCGAATAGTTCTACGCTAGACTCATCGTGTTCAGGCTGGAGTGAATTCTTGGAGTCAAAGTGGTGCATCAGCAACTGAGAGTCTATCTCCCAAGTATCATCGGAGTATGTGTCGACTGTGCTTTCCAAGTCCTCCTCTAGCGCGAGGATTTCTTGGGTCCATGGGTCGTCCAAAGAAAGTGGTGTATCTCTGATTTCTGCAATACAGTCACAGTCTGCTTCTGATGTTGCACGGCTCTCATCAGTCATGACTTTCGGCTCACTGACCATGTCTATAGTGATTTGCTTGCTTCCCGAGCAGAAAGTGATCTTACCAGACCCGTAATCAACCACGGCCTCTGAGGTGCGCAGGAATGGTCAGCCAAGGATGATAGGGGTCTGGAGTAAAGGTGTGGGTGAGTCCATATCAAGGACAACAAAGTTAACTAGGAATTGCATCTCCCACACCACAACGTCTTCCAACATACCTCTAGATTGCTTGATGGATCGGTCAGCAAACCGAAGGATCATTCTAAAGGATATGGGAAAATCCTCAAGCGCATCATGAAAGCGTGATGATCGCATCGAATGCGATCAGGAGCGAGTAGTCGCACTAGTTGCTCAATACAGCAGAAATTAAAATTTTCTACGTGATGAAACCACATGATCCAAGAACACTTCACGGATCATTTCGTCTAAACCACAAACAAGTAATAGGATTACCTCTTTAAGTGTGGTTGTGATCGAGTCTCTAAACAAAGAGACCTCCTGTCTCAAGTCTGATCCAATGGAGGAGATGCTTGCGAGCGCGTAGATGAGACGTGTGCTTCTCGCAATCCATGTTGATGATCCAAGCCACGGATCTCCTGATCTAGACAAACGAGATACGACATCTTCTTCATGAGCAAGGCACGCCGAAGTAGATGGAGATCCACGAGCAAACGATCGGGCAACATAACGACGATGCTGCGGCGATGGAGGATCTCTCTAGGGCATCCATGGTTGACGGCCATATGAGAGATAGAGAGTGGGCTTGTAGAGAGAAGAGAGAGAGAGAGAGAGAGAGAGAGAGAGATCATTCACTAATTATGTGTCTTGGAAGAGCAAAGGGTGCCTCTTCTTATATTGGGTTTTGGGAGTCCATGGATCTCAATCCATGGACAACACACAATCAATGGTTGAAATTGATTTGTGTTTCTTCCAATGGCTATGATCTTATTGTAAAAACACAACAATAATTAATTTAATTTAATATAATATATATCGATAGATCAATATATTTAAATTCAAATTAAATCAATTAATTATCCTTGGAGATAATGAGGAGATAAACCATATCCCCTAAAAAAGGGGGGCGGCTACAACATCTCATGAGATCTCGTGAGATCTCATTATCTCATGAGATACATTATTCATGATATCTCCAGGATTTACAACAACCATTGATGTAAATTATTTCAAAAAATAATTCATAATTATCTTATGAAATATTGCAATCATGTCATTGGAAAAATATGAATCACATTCACATCCCAAAACAAAATTTAAATTATATTTTAATTAATCATCCAATGTGAATCCAATTCACATCAATAATTAATTAACAAATATAAATCACAATATGCTCTCTCTAATATATTATAAATCACATTTATAATATATATGATTAATATGGATAGTACTATCAACATTATTCATATCCATGATAATTAAATCACATTTAATCATCTTGGATCGCTTTTCTCATGTGCCCAAATAACATGAATCACAATCACATTATTCATATCTTTGATAATTAAGTCACATTTAATTATCTTAGATATCTCTCCTTATAATATGAATCAAATTCATATTATCCATGATAATTAAATCACATTTAATTATCAATTTTCTCGATGCTTGGATACATATATTAACAATGAAATTATCCATGAACTCTTTCAAGGATAATGCGCTTTCTCTGCGGATACTTGGAGATAAGGACATGGCGATTGTATTGTTCTACGTATAGTGACTTAAATATTGAGATCACATCTAAAATCCAAATCTCGGGCCTCCCATAGATGCTTGATTAAATAAAGACCACAAATCTAATCTTCTCATTGCATCTGAATCACATTCAGATCAATGTGCAACATTTGGACCAAGATCAGATTACTTCTCTACTGAGAGGAGTCACTAAAATCCAGAACCGTTTCATCACTCAGTAGGAATGGAAGCATCATGGTTATACAATTGTTTATGATCACATCACCCTCAGGTATTCCCAACACCGGTACATCCTGCATACTAGAAGACTTAGAATAAACCTGAAGTATTTAATCAACTTTATACTGTCTACTTCAGGGTTTTATAAGTAAGTTTCTCATTTGATCATTGGGAGTTGGTATTGATCATATACTTTCCAAAAGCATATATCATACCTAGGTCTTGATCATATACTTTCCAAAAGTATATATCAAACCTACAAATTCAGTCAAGCTTCCAAAGGGAGACGACTGTGCACGGAATTTGATTCTTCCCAATATCTCATGAGTGAGCTCATGTCTTCCGGTTCAGTAGTGAACCTGTATGATCCCTTTGAGAGATCGTATTACTCATATGGCCTTATATGCACATCAGCGCGCCGGTATATAGACCTTGGTTAGGTCATCAACCTATTGGTCTACCAAATGTACATACTCAGACATATAGTAACACATCTGTCTCCGGTCAGAGGATGCGTGCCTATACCGTGACAGCATACGATATAGGTCTTTGGTTATCTCGATCTCGTTAAGTCAACTCTTTGACATAACTAATCTGACACCTCTGAATCTCTATTCCCATGCAGAGGACCTGCATCAAGAGGTCGGTCAGATATCAGCCTATGTGAGAAAGGATTGCCATCTCCTACTCAGGCTGGAGATCATCTCTTAGCAATCATTTGACGGTGCTTGATGAGTCCTCAATCTAACCCTATAGATATTCATCCAAGCACCAGCCTCTATGATTCAATAGTTGAATCAACAGCTGTTTGATTATTAAGATGGCCATGGTACATAACCCCAATTGTACTAAGGGACCTATTATGCAAATTATTTATTCTTCATTTCAGATCAGGGAATGATATTCGCAATAACATTTATTGCATAATGGTTCATCGTGGGCTCGCATGTCCAACAATCTCCCACTAGCCCAAAGAGCCATTAATGGGCTAATAATTTAAACCCACACTCATGTGACAATCATAGGCTATTTAGAAAATAGCTAGGTAAGATGATCAATCACTCTGTTCCCAAAAGACTATGCCCAGTCCTTTTACGACACTTGCGTATCTCCTAGCAACAGTGCTCGCATCCAATGCGAATGTTGCATCTTCTGCATCCAATACTCAATCTTGATAAAAACAGCTGAAGTGTCCTTGACACTATTGCTCAGCAATTATTATAATAACTTGCATGTAATTTCTATTATCCTTATCAGAATACCCTTATTCCTGGAGATGTTTATCTCCTTAGGTATTCGCAGTTAAGACCTTTTAAATATCTATCTATAAAGTCTTAAGTTTTTGAAGATAAGACTTTGAGATCACTATCTCAAAAAATCTTGTCATCTATGAAGATTTTGTTATTACTGCAATCAAGTGTTTTCTCTCCATTGTAGGATTAGCAACACTTTACTACTCCCACTGCATGGCAGATATCTGGCTTTTGTACACATCTAGCATACACTTAGCTTCTTGTAACTGATGCACAAGTGCAAACAATTCTAGCATTCACTTCCTCAACTCTTTGAGGTGATATCCCTTTAGATAGGTCAGTACCATATCTTAAGGGATGGAAGTCTTTCATGGAATTTCTAAGAATGGAATATGTCCAAGGTGTACTACAAATGTGACCGTCCCAATAACACCATCAGAACTAAGATCCAAGAGGCATCTTTGAGATCATATCTTAAGGTATGGAATAGCCAGATCATAAAACACTTATTATCATACTTATACCATTCTAAATGATTAAGATATCATCTACATTTAGCATGATGAATGCAAAGGCACTCCCATTAAGCTTTATATGGTTCATCAAGATTCTATCTGAAATCATAACATTTGCGATTTCGTCAAATCTTACGTTCCAACTTCAAGAAACTTATTTGAGTCCATAGATGGATTTCTTTAATTTTCACACCTTACTTTCTCCAATCATGAAGCCATGGGGCTACTTCATGTGAATATCCTCAGAGAGGCATTCATAGAGGAATGCAATCTTGACTCTCACCTCGAAGATGTCAAAGCTAAGTTGTGTAGCTACAGTTAGCAATAATCCGATGGGTTTAAGCATGGTTACTGAAGAGCAAGTCTCATTGCAAGCAATGTCTTCTCTTCCGGTGTGTAGCTCATGGCTACGAACCGAGCTTTGAAGGTCTCTACCTTCTCATAAGGTTCCCTCTTTCTCTTGAAGATCCATTTACACCTTAATGGGTCTAACCCTTATAGGTGGATCCTCGAGGGTCCATATACAACATTTGTATATGAAGTCTACATTAGAACTTTATTGCTAACATCCATCTTTCCATGTCTTGGTCCTCAGGAGCTTCATCACATGAAGTCCGATCATTGTCAGACTTAACTGACACATGGAATACATCCTCAATCTCATTTGAAGAGGTATTAATACTTCATCTTTAATTATCCTTTTAGTTTCCGATTTCAGGAGCCTCATTATCATCTCGAGATTAAATGAGTTCCTTTACTTCATTTTCGTCTTGATTCTCAAGAGTCTCAACCTCTAAGAATCACATTCTCAGAGATTGGATCTTTTAAGAAGCTTAAGGTCATAAAGTAGGTATCCAATACCATCCTTTATTTTCCTAATGAAGTAGCACTCTCTAGTGCTTAATTCCAGCTTACTTGCATGGAATCTTTTTAAGGATATATAGTGTAGTCTCTACTACATATATATACCTGGAAACTAAGGGATAATTATGCTAAAATTCATCATTGATAAATTCATGTCACACATGATCTAATTGTGTCTCCCTACAACTCTATTGAGTTTAGGAGTGTTAGGAGGATTGAGATAGAAATTATATTCATATCTTCATAAGGTATTCTTTGAATTTTGTCTAACAGGTACAAGCTACCTAGGTTAGATCAAATTCATTTCATTTTTCTTCAAACTTCGGTTTTAAACCAAAATTGTGAAATCTTTGAACATTTCAAAGGTTTCTTAGGTAAAGAGAAGAAGCCTCAAATCATACATAATCATCAATAGATATCACATATCCATAATGTTTATTATGATATAGATGATCCACATACATCAATATGTATGAGATCTTGAATACCTCAACATCTAACACCATTCCCAGAGAAGGGTGTATTGGATATTTTATTTTGAATACAATATTCATAAGTATGTAAGCTTTGAAATTTTAGACATTTTAAAGTTTCATATCTTACTAGTGCATTGATCTCATCAACAGACATATGTCCAGAACTTGATGCCAGATCATTGTCAAATGATATTCATCCTCCTATTGATCCTTTTAAAGGTTTAATTTTCAGTTTTAGAAATCTTAATGAACCATTCATTAATTTTCTAATTTTGTGGAGTCCACTAGATGTTAGATTACTATCTGAAATATATCCGTCATAACTCTTTATGATAATTCTATCTCAGAATCCATGTTTATTTTTGACATTTAGAAATAAAAAATGAGTGTATTCTAATATCTAGGTCATAGAGACATTCTCTAAGACTAAGGCTCTCCCACTGAAATTTAGAAGTCTATCAATCCAATAGAGATTGTTGCAAAAATTGCACCGATATCCATGTGGATAACTATAAACCTTTAGATCAAATTTTCCAATCTTCTAAAATATATGCAACCTATTGCAAGTGTTGTTAGAAGATTGAGATACAATTATAAGACTTTATCTTATTCAATAAGCAAGTCAATATCAATGATTTATGTAGATTACTCTGGTGCTCCATCCGAGTCCTTCTCTAAGGATTCTAGATAGACTTGATAGTCATACTATCAACACACCAACTTATTGCAGTATTGGCACTCATCCAACTCTTTTGATATCATATGGAAGTCATAGAAGTACGATTAACTCTTTGACTATCCTTCTCATCTTGGGTTTGACCCATGCTTCCACTGCGCTCTCTTCATCTATAAACAATCATTGCTTAAGACTAAGGATCTCTTATATTAAATTCAAAGAGAATTCAATGTAAGAGCATTTCAACATTTATACATGCTTCATTAAATTCATACAATATGAATAATATGAAGCTTCATGAATGACTAGAGTAAAAACAGTAGAATGATGACACTCATCATGTCTACATCCATCTAAATTCTTAAAACATTGGTTCAAGTAGGTATTCAAACATTTTGAATACATCATCTCTTAGAGAGCTACCATTCTGCATGATGCAGTGAACCCTGTCATTCATGATAAATGTCGAGAGCACATATGTATGCCAGAACATCTTCTTAGATTTTATAAGGATTATTTGACAATTGCGATCATCATCGACATGTCACTTCCAAAGTACACTAGATGAAAGATCAAGACTATAGAGACATACAAACCCTAAGGTGATGTCTTATTATCTTATTTAATTTCCATTCCTCATTTTGTTGAGGAAACTTATACATTGCAACCACATACATTATGTGTCAAACTGCAAGTACAATATCTGGATCATGAGTCCGATCCATGATACTTTACTGGTTATTATGAGTATAACATTGAGTGGGTTTTATGACGGATTATCTGAAATAAGAAATTTTCATAAGTGTATATATTTATATATACATATTCTACTTTGGTTTAGGAGTTTTTCTGTCAAAGTTGTCTTGCCTTGTCAACACTGAAAGTTCATTCGCTTAATCACTTTTAATGTAAGAGATATACTTACCATTATATCTCACGCAAGATCTGGGATCTCCTTCCTTATCTTTGTCACATCCCAATAATATGAGAACTTGTGACTTCGATAAAAAGAAGGGGGAACACGTTCCACCTTGCAAGTCCTACTTGCATCTCCCAATTCGGTCTTTAACACCCAGGCCCACCACCCTAAGGTGATGTTGACCCGTCATTAATTGAACCAACCGTCAACAGGATTAATACCCGCTATACGCAATCCAATATCACCCCAATAATACGAGGATTCGATATTGGGGTCACTACGCATACGACCTTACTCTTTCGAGAAGCGAAGAGCCCGATCCAAATGGATTGTATGCAAGAGCTTTCACTTCGGACAGGTGTCTCCTACATACTATATCTGAAGACGGAACCCTTCGCCTTGACGGGGGACCATGGATGTCACTTATGTGATCCTCCATATCATATTTAAATTCTAATTAATCATTATGAATCATATTCATTAAGATTAATTCTTCCAAGGGAAATAACACATCTATTTATAATAGAGTGTCTTAATTTTGATTGGATTCCAATTAATCTAATCATATTAAACTAATGATCCAATTAATATCCAACAAACATTCTTAATTGTTACTTGAATTATGGTATTATCTCAAATACCTATTATTTCGAATTTTAATAATTAGAAATACATCATGATTTCTTAAGAATTATACCAACCCTACCTGCTGTTATGGTCAGTACTGACGGGAGTGGGACAGACCGCAACCAGTGCGACCTGCTACCCCAACGCTCCCCGACTAGACACCATATCCACCTCGGGAAAGGATAATGCAAAATAGATCACTTTGTACTTGAGATGATCATCGATTTTTCAACCGAAATTATACCATATAATAATAATAATCAAAACTATTTTGATTAGTATTATAATAAGATTTGCTAAATAAATCCCAAATCCTATTCAAGCAACATATTTGTTGGAATGTAGATCATGTAACCAATTTGTGATCTAGATCACATCTAGTCAATAATTGGTTAGGGCAATGTCATTTATGCAAATAATTATAACTAAATATTTCACAAATATCTATGAACAATTATTCCAGGAAAAATAAACAATTTAATTTCACTAATTTCTTAAATGACAATCACTAGGTTCTTGATTAGGAAAGTAATTTCAGCAGTGACCCTCACTTACTAAAATTACCATATCTCAATCAAATTAAATCCAAATTAAGCAAAATAAGTTCCTAAAGTTTTCTAATTTGATTTACAACCGAACCTAAGTAATTTGCACACATTTCAAGGCATTTCAACTCCGCAATTAACAACTTAATTACGTCATGATCCGCAGTCTCCGAAACAATGGATATATGGTTATTAAAAAGATCATATCTTGAGTTATAGGATTCCAAATCACGCAAACTCAAATCTTATTGTTTCCTTAATTAATGGAGAACATAATCCAAATTAAAATTTCGTGTTTAAACATTTTAAACAGCACCTAAATTTTATCACAAGACAGGCTACGAAAATTGAAATGCTAAAAATTTCACGAACCAAAACGAGCCCAAATCTTCGTAGGTTCACGGATCTCATCCAAAACCTTCGACAACCTGGCTCTGATATCACTTAAGGATATGAGAAAAATCCTCAAGCACATCACAGAAGCTTGATGATCGCATCGAATACGATCGGGAGCGACTAGTCGCACTAGTTGCTCAATACAACGGGAATTTAAAATTTTCTATGTGATGAAACCACATAATCCAAGAACACTTCACGGATCATTTCATCTAAACCACAAACAAGTAATAGGAATACCTCTTGAAGCATGATTGTGATTGAGTCTCTAAATAAAGAGACCTCCTGTCTCAAGTCCGATCCGACGGAGGAGACACTTGCGAGCGCGTGGATGAGACGCATGCTTCTCGCAATCCATGTTGATGATCCAAGACACGTATCTCCTGATCTAGACAAACGAGATACTATGTCTTCTTCACAAGCAAGGCACGCCGAAGTAGATGGAGATCAACGAGCAAACGATCGGGCAGCATAACGATGACGCTGCGGCGATGGAGGATCTCTCTAGGGCATCTATGGTGGACGGCCTCATGAGAGATAGAGAGTGGGAGTGCAGAGAGAACAGAGAGAGAGAGAGAGAGAGAGCATTCATTAATTATGTGTCTTGGAAGAGCAAGGGGTGCCTCTTCTTATATAGGGTTTTGGGAGTCCATGGATCTCAATCCATGAACAACACACAATCAATGGTTGAGATTGATTTGTGTTTCTTTCAATAGATATGATCTTATTGTAAAAACACAACAACAATTAATTTATTTTTATTTAATATATATCGATAAATCAATATATTTAAATTCAAATTAAATCAATTAATTATTCTTGGAGATAATGAGGAGATAAACCATATCTCCTAAAAAGGGGACAGCTACAACATCTCATGAGATCTCATGAGATCTCATTATCTCATGAGATACATTATCTCATGATATCTCTAGGATTTACAACAACAATTGTTGTAAATTATTTCACAAAAATAAATTCATAATTATCTTGTGAAATATTGCAATCATTCCATTGGAAAAATGTGAATCACATTCATATCCCAAAACAAAATGTAAATTATATTTTAATTAATCATCCAATGTGAATCCAATTCACATCAATAATTAATTAACAGATATAAATCATAATATTCTCTCTCTAATATATTATAAATCACATTTATAATATATATGATTAATATGAATAGTACTATCCACATTATTCATATCCATGATAATTAAATCACATTTAATCATCTTGGATCTCTTTTCTCATGTGCCCAAATAACATGAATCACAATCACATTATTCATATCTTTGATAATTTAATTACATTTAATTATCTTAGATATCTCTCCTTATAATATGAATCAAATTCATATTATCCATGATAATTAAATCATATTTAATTATCAATTTTCTCGATGCTAGGGTACATATATCAACCATGAAATTATCCATGAACTCTTTCAAGGATAATGCGCTTTCTCCGCGGATACTTGGAGATAAGGACAAGGCGATTGTATTGTTCCACGTATACTGACTTGGATATTGAGATCACATCTCAAATCCAGATCTCGGGCCTCCCATAGATGCTTGATTAAATCAAGACCGCAAATCTAATCTGTCATTGCATCTGAATCACATTCAGATCAATGTGCAACATTTGGAACAAGATCATATTACTTCTCTACTGAGAGGAGCCACTAAAATCCAGACCCATTTCATCACTCCCTAGGAATGGAAGCGTCATGGTTATACAATCGTTTATGATCACATCACCCTCATGTATTCCCAACACCTTGTACATCCTGCATACTAGAAGACTCAGAATAAACCCGAAGTACTAGATCAACTTTATACTGTCTACTTTAGGGTTTTATCAGTAGGTTTCTCATTTGATCATTGGGGGTTGGTATTGATTATTTACTTTCCAAAAGCATATATCATACCTAGGTCTTGATCATATACTTTCCAAAAGTATATATCAAACCTACAAATTCAGTCAAGCTTCCAAAGCGAGATGACCGTGCACGGAATTTGATTCTTCCCAATATCTCATGAGTGAGCTCATGTCTTCCGGTTCAGTAGTGAACCTGTATGATCCCTTTGAGATATCTTATTACTCATATGCCCTTATATGCACACCAGCACCGGTGTATAGACCTTGGTTAGGTCATCATCCTATTGTTCTGCCAAATGTACATACTCAGACATATAGTAACACATCTGTCTCCGGTCAGAGGATGCATGCCTATACCGTGATAGCATACGATATAGGTCTTTGGTTATCTCGATCTCGTTAAGTCAACTCTTTGACCTAACTAATCTGACACCTCTGAATCTCAATTCCCATGCAGAGGACCTGCATCAAGAGGTCGGTCAGATATCAGCCTATGTGAGAAAGGATTACCATCTCCTACTCAGGCTGGAGATGATCTCTTAACAATCATTTGACGGTGTTTGATGAGTCCTCAATCTAACCCTTTAAATATTCATCCAAGCACCAGCCTCTATGATTCAATAGTTGAATCAATATATGTATGATTATTAAGATGGCCATGGTAATAACCCTAATTGTACTAAGGGATCTATTATGTAAATTATTTTTTCTTCATTTCAGATCAGGAAATGGTATTCGCAATAACATTTATTGCATAATGGCTCGCCGTGGGCTCGCATGTCCAACAATCTCCCACTAGCCCAAAGAGCCATTAATGGGCTAATCATTTAAACCCACACTCATGTGATAATCATAGGCTATTTAGAAAATAGCTAGGTAAGATGATCAGTCACTCTGTTCCCAAAAGACTATGCCAAGTCCTTTTACGGCACTTGCATATCTCCTAGCAACAATGCTCGCATCCAATGCGAATGTTGCATCTTATGCAACCAATACTCAATCTTGATAAAGCAGCTGAAGTGTCCTTGACACTATTGCTCAGTAATTATTATAATAACCAGTATGTAATTTCTATTATCCTTATCAGAATACCCTTATTTCTGGAGATCTCTATCTCCTAAGGTAATCACAGTTAAGACTTTTTAGATCTCTATCTATAAAGTCTTATGTTTTTGAAGATAAGATGTTGAGATCACTATCTCAAAAAATCTTGTCATCTATGAAGATTTTGTTATTACTGCAATCAAGTGTTTTCTCTCCATAGTAGGATTAGCAACACTTTACTACTCCCACTGCATTGCAGATATCTGACTTTTGTACACATCTAGCATACACTTAGATTCTCGTAACTGATGCACAAGTGCAAGCAGTTCTAGCATTGACTTCCTCAACTCTTTGAGGTGCTATCACTTTAGATAGGTCAATACCATATCTTAAGGGATGGACATCTTTCTTGGAATTTCTAAGAATGGAATATGTCCAAGGTGTACTACAAATGTGGCCGTCCCAATAGCTTCTTCTCTTTGCTTCTGAACACCTTCTGAACTAAGATCTAAGAAGCTTCTTTGAGATCATATCTTAAGGTATGGAATAGCCAGATCATAAAACACTTATTATCATACTTATACCATTCTAAATGATTAAGATATCATCTACATTTAGCATGATGAATACAAAGGCACTCCCATTAAGCTTTATATGGTTCATCAAGATTCTATCTGAAATCATAACATTTGCGATTTCGTCAAATCTTACGTTCCAACTTCAAGAAGCTTATTTGAGTCCATAGATGGATTTCTTTAACTTTCACACCTTACTTTCCCCAATCATGAAGCCATGGGGCTACTTCATGTGAATATCCTCAGAGAGGCATTCATAGAGGAATGTAATCTTGACTTTCATCTCGAAGATGTCAAAACCTAGTTGTGTAGCTACAGTTAGCAATAATCCGATGGGTTTATGCATGGTTACTGAAGAGCAAGTCTCATCGCAAGCAATGTCTTCTCTTCCGGTGTGTAGCTCATGGCTACGAACTGAGCTTTGAAGGTCTCTACCTTTTCATCTGGTTTCCTCTTTCTCTTGAAGATCCATTTACACCTTAATGGGTCTAACCCTTATAGGTAGATCCTCGAGGGTCCATATACAACATTTGTTTATAGGTAGATCCTCGAGGTCCATATACAACATTTGTATATGAAGTCTACCTTAGTCCTTTATTGCTAACATCCATCTTTCCATTGGGGTTAGCTTCGACCTGAGTTGATATGGGATGGTGGTCTTGGTGGCAGTCAGGTCATCTAGCTTCCTGGTCATATCTGCTAGCCCATTGATAAGTTGGGCCAGGCAGTCCAGGGTCGGGTTCACAGGAGAGGCCTCAGTAGATTCAACGTGCAGACCACGTTGTTGCTGCGGGTGTGGTAGCTGAAGCAATGATTGGTGATGGTGTTGTGGTGGTGTAGGAAGCTGAAACTGATGGTAAGAGGGAGGAGGATACTGCTGGTATTGTTTAAGTGGGGCAGCCACATACTGATGGAATGACGGTGGCTGGCGGTACTACGGCTGCTGGTAATGATGATTCTTCCCCCATTGATTGGCATATTGGGGAGGCTGATGGTACTGTGGTGACGACTATGAGGACTGTCCAAAACGACCACCCTGAGGTTGGTGGTACTGTCGGTTGGCTGATAGCTGGCCCTGAGGTTGTCTAGTAGGACGGGCCGTCTGTGCATCTTTGCTCCAAACCCCGTTGACTTCTTGAATCAGGGGTGGTGGTGGGAATGCTGGATCGGTTGCTGTCTGATGAATCCACATTTCATCATCTTTATTCTATCATTTTGGCCTCAAAAACCCTTGCAGATGCATGTAAATACCCTTAATTCCAGCATCTTAGCATCCATGCATGTGCATGTAAATAGTGTATAAAATATAGTTTTTAAAGCCAAAATTATAGAATAAAGAAAAGAAAAGAAAAAGAATAAAATATTGTAAATATTTTATGACATGAAACCCCGAGACCTAGGCATCTCGATGAATAGGTCGACAAGAAATAAAGTAGGGGGAGATAAGGGCCACAATACCAATAAAATTCCCTTTCATTTCATTTATTCTTTATGCATTTTGGGACCTATTTTTGGTTTCACTTTTTATACCTCGAATAAAGAAACTTTGTACATGAAAGTTGTAGATAATTAAATAAATAAAAATACAAAATTGATTTCACCCAAAAATAATGTACAGATAAAAAGTTATGGTCTTAATAAATCCAGAATCCCAACTTCCCAGACCTGTATCTCCCTAATAAAAACTCGAAATACATCAAACTCACCTTTAATTGTATATAATTTTAAATAATCTATTTAATGAAGGTGGTTTCACATTTGCAGAGCTACGGTTTGAAAGTTGAGTTTTGGACCCCTATTGTATACTTGTAGAGATTAAAATATTCATTTTATTATTTATTCATTATTTTCATAATT
This sequence comes from Ottelia alismoides, assembly GCA_037367405.1. Lineage (NCBI taxonomy): Eukaryota > Viridiplantae > Streptophyta > Magnoliopsida > Alismatales > Hydrocharitaceae > Ottelia > Ottelia alismoides. The sequence continues at coordinate 122,806 of JAZKJV010003968.1, read as the reverse complement.
TTATATTTTTATAATTTTGTAAATATTATTTATAATATATATGCATATTAAAATCAGAATTAAAACTCAAAGAAAACACAAAATAAAATACTTCTATATATCACATACCTAGGTATAATACCTATACATATACCTATAGAATTACTATTCATATTTTATTAAGTGTACAAAATACATCAAAAAATCAATTAAAAATATATTTAGGTGTATAAAAATATTTTATAAATTTAAAAAATAATAAACAATATAAATAAAATTGAATTTACAAAATAAAAATAAATTATTAAAATATATAGAAGAATATACCTATATAGGACATAAAAGGTAACTTGTAATTATATACCTCATAAAAATAAATAAAAATCACCGTAAAATTCTTTATAAAATAAGAAATATTTTTTATTTTATAAAATAAAATAAATAAAATCATTTATTATTTTATTTTGAATTTACAAATATTTTTTGCTCGGAATTTCCTAGTTGGTCCACGTGGACCAACCAGGCGCGGTCAAGTGTTGACCTCGGTCAACTCCTTGACCGAGGCCTGCCAGCCTTCTGACACCGTGATTTCGCCCCATTTTCGAGATATTTTGGCGCCTCACCCTTCCATCTTTTGGCCTCGATCCCTTCTTGGGCATTCTTCCCCGATTATCACTGAGCCACGTCATGCATCCAGATCACGCCATATCCTCATCATGCGCGTGTGCTCTTGCTCCCAAAGTCACGCCACCACCTTGTACATAACTGACCCGCCACCTGCGAGCTCGATTTTGAACCCTTTTTGGCTAGCATCCCTCCTCCCTTTGGTGTGCCTCATGTTGCTGGAGGTGACAGCTCTGCAACCAGAACTTCAGGCGAGTCACAGAGGCCTTGAAGTGGCTCCACCATCTCCGCCGACCACTGACGTCAAGGTTTCCCTCCTCTGGTCTCCGACCATCGAGGTATACCCCTTCTCCCCTTCTTTTGCTTCTTTTTAATCCCCGTAGTTGTAGGAGTAGATTAGTACCCTTAGATTCCCTCGTCGATCTCTAAATCGTCGTCCATCGATCCATCGCCGGAGCGCACCTCCGGCTGAAGCTCCTCCACCTTCCATAGCCCGTCTCCGACCATCGTAGCACCTCCGCGGGGTCCAGGCATTTTGTGCTGGTCCCCTTCACCCCTTTTTGCAGGTCAAAGCACATTCAAAGCACATGGGGATCATTTTGCGTAGTTCGTCGGAGATACTTGGAGCTCGAAGCTCCGCCGCCTTCGCGCCAGTGCCACAGAGCCTCTCCGACGACGTCGAGACCTCCAGCACCTAGTTTGACCTCCCAGGAGCTCGCCCGACCGTTCTTCACGCTTCCAGACCGCCGGAGGGCCGAGATCTAGCTCGGGGAAGTTCGCCTCGCCGGCGTTCTTCCCTATTCTTCCCCTTGGCCTCTCCGTTGTCTGATCAGGCCATCGCTCCAGATTTTACGATAGCTATTGGATCTTCGTGCGCCACCACCGTTCGATCAAGCTCGAAGGATCTAATCGCAGCCGTCAATCGTCGAACCTTCATCGCACGTTGTGCGCGCACCATGTGGATAAGGAGCGGCTCTCCGCCGTTCGATCGCGCACGTGTTGGGTATTTTGCACTTTTGACCCAGCCATTTTGTGTATTTCGTTTTAGTCCATAAACTTTCATTTGTAGTTTAAATATTTCTTTAATATTTGCATTTAGGCCTCCACACTTTTAATATTTGCATTTAGGTCCTGTCCGCGTCACCTCACGTGACCCGTGCACGTGGAGTGGTGGGAATTTTGCATAGGACCCCCCCCCCCGAGGTTTGTTCATTTTAGTTCAGTCTAGAACTTTTTATTTAAGTATTGTATTTTTGGTAAAATTGCATATTAGCCCCTAGAGTTCTGTGTATTTACGTTTATGCCCTTGCTAGTATTGTGTTTTTGCATGGATGTTTGCATTTATTTTATGCACCATTTTAACTCGAAAAATTACCAAAAAATTACCATAAGCTCCTGTTGCATTCTATTTTTATTTCGCATTTTTAGTGCAATTTAATATTTATAAAAATTCAAAAACAAGCATTTTTGTTGCTGTTTGCATTAGAAAATACCAAAAAATTATTAAAACCCCTGAAAAGTTCCTAAAAAATATATTTTATGTATTTTAGTTTGTTTTCTTTTATGACCAAAAATCCCTAAAAATTACAAAAAAAAACTCCTAAAAATAGCAAAATTCTCAAAATCTTCATAAAAATCCAAAAAATTCATAAAAACTCCAAAAATTGTGTTTTCTGTCTCTGAAATTTCCTTATCTTATTATCTATCTATAAAAATTAATTTGAAAATTTTTCACTCCTGTTTACATATTTATTTCTATATTTTTGTCTCGACTATATATCGTATTCACTGTTTACTAGTATTTTTGACTTTAAAAATACCAAAAAAATAAAAAAATATAGGAAAATCACAAAAACATTAAAAAATATAAAAAACCCAAAAAGATTTTATTTCCTAAATTTTGCTTATTTTTACCTATTTTTCTCTATATATTGTATCCCCTTTTCCTTTATTGTATATATACTTCATTATTGAAAAAGAAAATATAAAAAATATATAAAATATAAAAAGAAAATAGATAATCAGAAATTATAAACCAAAATATAAAATGATAAATTAAATAGGAAAAAATATATAAACTTAAAAACCCACAAAAATAGCACTTGTAGGCAATTGATCACTTTTATATTTTTCTTTGAGCACCATTGCCTTGTTCTATCCTGCTTGCTCCCTGAGTTCGACACTCTACACATACTTGCTCTATACACATATTCTGTAGAGTTATAATAAATTTTAACTCCACCTTTAATTTCATTTCTTGATTTAATTGTCGTGGGTTAATTGTTGATTGTAGTCGGGGTTTACCGAGGGTCGCCACAGCGACTTTGTCTCCGCCTTGTGTGAGGCATCTTAGACCCTTGTGATTTCCGCTTCATCACTGTCAAGAAACCTGGTTGGTACACAACCATCTGCTGATGCGGCTGTCTCTGGTCGGGCGCCTACATGTTGTATACGTACTGGACTGCCGGTGGCTGCTGGCTCCGCTGAGGCTGATGTGGCGGTGATAGATCGTCCTTCTTCTCAGTTGGAGCATCTGAAGATGGTGATGCCGATTGGACAGAGCTGATGGTGCCCACTAGAAGTTCTAGCTTCTTGGTGATCTGATCCAGTTTGTCAAGGTTCTGAGTCCTCTTTTCAATCACAACGAGTTTCTCGAGGTCATGTGATCACTTCTCGATGATATCAACCTTCGAGAGATGGCCCCTAATAATGCTAAGGTTGGAGCTCTCATCTCTTTCCGCCTTGCGGGACACTGCCATGTGCACTTGCTTCTTGAGGATCTGGGACTGCTTCTGGTATGCCTTAGATGAAGAGAGGACAACCTCTCCTTCGGCCATTTCTTCAAATATCTTCCAGACTGCATCTTCATCCTTGTTAAAGTGCGAGCCCCCACATGATGCGTCAACGAACCTTTGACTTTCGATGTTCAGGCCCCCAAAGAAGTGTCGGACCAGGCTGGTCTTCAGAATCTCTAGATGAGGGCATTTGTCCTGCAGACCGGTGAACCTCTCCCAGGCTTCATGGTAGGATTCGTGTGCTCCTTGAGAAAAGTTGTTGATTCGTGCTCACATCTGGTTGAGTCGACCGAGAGGGTAAAACTTGTGCAGGAAAGCGGACATCAGTTCCTCCCAGGTTGTCACAACCTTCCCCAGATGGTTGACCTAATAGAGGGCCTTGTCTTGCAGGTTGAAGGGGAATACCATCATCTTGACAACATCCAATGGGACGTTGGGGTAGTGAGTAGTACGGCAGATGCGTGAGAACTGCTGCAGATGGATATAAGGCTCTTCACTGGTATTTCCATGAAAAGAAGGAAGAAGAGCAAAAAACTGGGCTTCAGCTCAAAGTGAGCATGCACCAGTGGAATGAGGATCCACTCGGTCATCTGATTGTCTCCATGATTATAGGTCTCCTTCAGTGTAGGTTTGGGCCTCCCATGGTCTGGCTCTTCCTCATCATCAGGTGGTCCATCACCTCCTCTTCTGCCTCCTCTTCCCTCTGGTCTGTTCATCACATCATTAAGCATCTCCTGAAATGCAGTCTGTGTTAGGGCCTGCTCTGTCAGTTGTTGTTGAATAGCTTTGATAGATGCTAACAACTGTGCATTGACCTGATTCTGATCAAGCATTTGTCCTTGCTCTGGCTGAGGTGGTTGCTGACCCTTGCCCTTTCCTTGGGGAGCCATCTTAGGTGATGAGTCTTAGGAAATGAATTCCGGATTAGAATTCAGGGCTTGATTTGTCTTCTATCTGCAGAACAAGAGAATCCCCATCAGACCACTTGCAATTGAATTCCAGCCGCCATGATGGATCTGGAATCAAGGTCAATTCCAGAATATTGTGAATGAAAAGGATGTAGACTGTAATCGACTTTCATTCACAATGGCAAGAGTGGGACAAGAGTGGTCCCGGTTTATTGGGTCAAGAAGAAAGGTAGAAGACGAGGAGTCTAGAGATCAATCCGCAAGGTTTGGATCGGGTTCTCAGGAATAGCCTCGAATTATTGGCTAGGTCGAGTTCATGGAATCGACGTAGGTGTCGGCGGGATCCCGACTAAACAATCCATGGATCGCCCTTGCGAAGCAAGAGAGGGGTAGATGTTAGAAGAAGGATATGGTGGTCAACAAGGGATAAACTGGAGTGCAAAACAGTAGAAAGGCTCAAACTGAGCGGGGGTCAAGGGGAGAAATATATGACAAAATTTGTGCAAGTGCGCGGGACTTGATCTTTGATCCTTAATCTAGATCTATACAAACACAAGACAAAATTGGGTTCACCAACTCACGCCATGTGAAGCCGTGAAGGTTCTGATACTTATTATCTTTTCACTTTTAGAGTTGTGATTTCAGGCATATCTTGTAACAAGTCCTTAGCACGCTAACCCTATAGGAGAGAGTACTACCAGAAAAGAATACCGTACTTGTCCTCCTCCTTTGTAACCTTCTACACTTTTTTAGGTCCTTGTAACCCTTCCTGGATCCCTACTCAACCAAAGAAATAGAGAGAGGAAGCCGATAGACGAAATCAATACTTCGATTCTCGCTCAGAACGGAATCACCCGTGACCGTGCAAGAACCTATCGGACGCAAACCGATGAGACAGACACCCCCGTGAATGCGTGGCCTATGCTCAATACTTCAGACCATGTTTATGTTCCACACAAGGCAGGAACACCATCGTTGATACGGCCCTACTCGGTCGCGTACGATAGAAGTGCCATTACTTCAGAAATCCAGGCGATAGACAAGGTAGTTACAGACTAGGATTTTGGCTCTATTCCATATGGGATGTGCCTCGCTCATGGGAGGGGGTTTTAGTCCCCCTCCGAAGATACCTAAAAACAATGAGGGCTTTATAAACCCAATACAATAATGATCCATTACAGATTTTAATTAAGGTCGAAGTTTATTTAGCAGTCCCCTTGTTTTAGTTTTTGGGTTTTCACTTTTTTTGAGTCTGTTTTCATACAAGCACCTAATGTTTTTGTATATTTTTATTTAAGTCTTAGGTTCTCAAAATCAGAGGGAGATAGCAGAAAAGTCGTGCAAGTCGGTTCAATTATAAAAATCTCATCATTGAACCTAATGATGCATGTTGAGTTAGAATACTTACAGTGCATCCCAGCTCTCTCCATGCGGTATGCAAAACAGAATTTTTAAACCTATCTACATGACGGTATGCAATTGACAAAATCACCCTAAACAATAGCTACTATTAATCGTGAAGAACCAATTGCTAGTTATTCAGAAATGAGACCAAGGTCCGGTCTCTGATGTCGATCGATGCCCGCCACAACGGGTCCTGCACGCGCTGCATACAACCTCTAGCGGCACACGGTCTCAGATCTGAATTACTAGCATTATTAATTTGACTAGATCCATACATAGAAGACTATAGGAACATACATTCTTATTAATGTGTGGACCTAATTACCGAGTCAAGCAGCCTATATCTAGGGGCTCCATGCACACAAAACAAACTAAAATAAGGAAGAAAACTCAAAACAATGGAAAACAAAATAAAACAAGTCAATAAAATACGTAAAACTGCAACGAGGCCCCCAGGTGAACAGACACCCGGGCACTGGACCCCGTTGTAAAGAGTAGAGGTCAAATTATATTACATGTTAAAATTTTTGTTTCTCACATAAAATTACATTTTTTTCTAAACTAATCCTTCCTCCTGCTTCCTTGGTGCTCTCTCTAGCTGGTCAAAGAGAGGGATGACCAGCCTCCTCCATGCTCGACTACATCGGCCTCCTAGGAAACCATCCTCACATGGCGGGCCCCTCACATCAAAGTTGTAAGAAAATTGGCATTAACATGAATAATCAAGGAAATTACCAAAATCAATGAATATTTATAAGCAATATCAAAGAATTAAATTGGCAGGTGAAATAATCAATAAATCATGCAATTATTTTACAAAATGATTGGAAAAAATAGACTACGCTCATTGCTCCCCGGCAATGGCACCATCTGATAACAGTGAAATTCTCGAGGGTCTAGATAAATATCCAATCGTTGAGGTGACCACTCAAAAATCTCTCTATTGATCAGCAATTAACACACAATAATGAATAAAACAATTAAACCCCAAATTTTTGGAATTAATATTTATTTACTCTACCACAAAATGCATAGTGTGTAAGCATGTAGAGGTCAAACCACAGAGAGCAAAATAGGTAGCCTATGGTTATCTATATATAGCCAAGCCATTTGTGTAAATCATGTTTTTTTCTTTTGTGGGTTTTCAATTTTTATTTTTTTGATTTTTTTAATTTTATATTTTTATATTTTGATTTTTGATTTTCTGATTTTTGATTTTCTTTTTATATTTTATATTTTTTATATTTTCTCTTTTTTTTAATTAGAAAATAGAGTATATATACAATGTAAGAAAAGAGAGATAATGTATTTATAAAAATATGTAAAAATAAGCAAAATTTAGGAAATAAAATAATTTTGTGATTTTTATAATTTTCTAATTCTTTTGTAACTTTTTCTATATTCTTGCAAATTTTTATGTCTCCTTTTAAAGTCAAAAATATCCCAATAATGGGATTAATACAAAATCCGAATTAACTTGGGTTTGAAAAATAATAAATAAGTCACAAAATTACCTAAATTAATTTTTATACATATTGAATAATGTAAAGGTAATTATAAAACATAAAACATATTTTTGATATTTTTATGGAATTTTTACATTTTTTGTTGGATTTTGGAACTTTCTGATTTTTTTAATTTTCTTTTTCTTATTTTTAGGTTTTTTGTTTTCTGGACTCAATAAATATAAAAAGATATCATATAATTTTTTTGTAATTTTTCACTAAGTTTTTATATTTTTTGGTATTTTCTAAATTAGACGAGGAATAATTAGGCTCCTTTTTAATTTTAAAATTAGATAAAATGGAAAAAAAATGTGGATTAAAAATATGCGCGTGAAAATACATAACATGAAGCATTATCCCTATTTTTTGTATTTTTAGGAGCAATGTAGGTATATTTAATAAATATATCAAGACTACAAAAATACATGTCCTAACAAGCGCATTTTTGTAAATAAAATAAAGTTCTTGAAGGTATGTGCAATTAACCCAAAATTTTTACACATGTTTTTAACATATATGGGATAGACTCTAATTTCAAAAACCGCCAGGGCTAATGTGCAAATAACCCACCATGTGGGACGACACGTGGTTGCTACATGTAGGGACCAAAACACAAATACTGAAAATCCAGGGGTCTTCTTGCAAATTTTACAAAAATATAACACGTGCATTGCATTGAATTGGACTTTTTCTAAATACAAGAAACCATAGGGTATCCCTGCAATTTTCCCACCTCACGTGGGACATCACGTAAGGTGACGTGGAATGGACATTTTTTCAATTACAGGAAACTCAGGGGTCTTTTTACAAAATTTGCACTTTATTTTGAACGCTATATTTAATTTACAAAACTAAATAATTAATACAAAAAGAAGAGGGGTACATGTGCAATTTACCCCGAAACGTGCATGCTGGCGGACAACTGGATGTGCTTCACTTACCACGTGGTATCCGTCCAATAGTTGTTGATGCTTCACCGATGAGCGATCAGGATTAGATCGATGCAGAGGATCCAACAGTCAAAGTAAGTCTTCATCGAACGGTTGGATCAGAACTGGGTGCTCCACCATGATCGGACGGCTGGGAGACCGGCTGGAAGAACAGGGAAAGGGCTCACTATTGGCAAGGTTCGACCGGGTGCTGCGAGCTCCTCCGACCTCCTCACGCGTCGTTGTGGGGCACTTCATGCTCATGGGAAACCTATCGTGTCTGTGGGTACCTTCAATGAGGCACGTGGACCCATGGAGTGCTCAGGCAAGGTCGAGGAAGGAGAGGGGGTCTAGGTACCTATTCTTCACAAGAATCGACATGAAGTCGAGTTCTCTGGCACGTCTAGATCTACAGAAAGATAGGGCACGACAAGGTGAAAGTCCCCCGGGCCTTATTGGATCGGGATAAACGAGAAATGAGTGTGGCGGAGGTCTCCAGCGGACGACGGAGGATGGAGACCCGATCTCCTGATCCATGGTGGATCAGGGGTGTTGGAAGTGCGTGGGATGAGGGGAAAGCGTTAGGGAGAGAGGATTGACAACGGCAGAGCACGGAGGAGCTTCCCGGAGCTCGACTCCGGCGAAGTACGAGCGGAGTGATTCAGAGGGGATTTGTTAACTAAATCCTATTCTAAAAGCATGAAAGTAATCCTACAACTAAAATACATAAAATGAGCGAGGAAAAGTCGGCTCTTATACCCGGTGGTCACCAGGGAGCAGGGCCACGCCGAAGCACCGCCGTGGGTGCAGCCCCGCCGTCTCCGATCTATGCAAGCCTCCAGGAGCTTCCTCCTGGTACAACGAACCTATCTGGACCAAAGACTAGGGTAAAATAAGGGCTAAGGTTGACCAAATTTGCGAAGGAAGGCCGGGGCTTTTATTTATAAACATGGCGGTGCACCCTTATTGACCAGGGTGAATCAAATAATCGATGGCGTTTCTGGGCGATTCGATTAACTGGTGTGATTGAGGGATGACAGACATAGGTTTTTCTTGAAGGAATCGGAGAGAGATCGTCAGCGCTGAGGAAGAGGAAATTGGGAGAAGACGACTGATGGACGTCTGTCACGCCAGACGTCTGGGGGCAAATAAGTTGACTTGGGTCAACTCTTGGCGCGCCCTGATTGAGCCACCTAGGCCGCTAGGCGACAAAACAACCTAATTTATTAAAGAATAATTAATTAAAAATATAAAATGATTTTATTATTTTTCAAGTATAAAATAAAAAATGTTTATTATTTTATGTAGTATTTTATTACGTATTTATTTATTTTTGATATATTTTATGATAAATTTATTTTTAATGGCTTATTTATAGGTATGTTTACCTGTATTTTGTACATTTTTATTTTTGTTTTATATATTTTATTTTATTTTATTATTTTATTCCATTATTTTCTATATTTATAACTTATTTTTGCGAGTTTGAATATATTTTTGTTTTATTTTTACGATGTTATTTGTAGATGTAAGTATATTACACAGGTATATTCATAGGTATTTTACCTATGTTTTATGTATACTATTTTATTTTAATGTATTTTAATGAGTTTTATTTTACTGTTGTATTTTGAATAGAATCTATATAATATTTACAATATTAGAAAAATATAAGGGAATAAATAGTTAAAGAATATATTTCCCTTGTATTTATATACATATAGAAACATAGATCTTTTGTTTATGTATTTTATAGACTTATTTTATTTGAGATTTTCTTCTTGGTTTTATTTTGATTTTAATATACACATATATTATAGATAATATTTATGAAATTGTAAAAATAATAAACAATGAATAAATTGAATATTTTAATCGTAGACTATACAATAGGGGCCCAAAACCTAACTTTTACACAGTAACTCTAAAAAATATAAAACCACCACCATTAAATAGCCCTTAAGAAGTTATATACAATTAGAGGTGATTTCACTATATTTTGAGATTTTATTTGAAAGATATGGTATGTGAAGTTTGGTTTTTGGCTTTTTATTTTGGGTATAAATTATACACTGTATGCTATTTTTGTACAAACTCAAATTTGTGTTTTTATTTATATTATTATCTACAGCTTTCATGTTCAAAGTTTATTTGTTTCATGAATAAATAATAATTAATAAAATAGGAGTCAAAAATACATAATTAATGCATAAATAAATGAGGTATTTATTGTATTTCTAGCCCTTATCTCCCCCTACTTTATTCCTTCTCAACCAACTCCATTCTGGATTTGGTATCGGAGTTAGGATCATAAAATATTTACAATATTTTATTCCTTTTTCTTTTCTTCTCTTTATTCTATAATTTTGGCATAAAAACCTTATTTTATGTACAATAAATACAACAAACTAAAGATGTTATTATGTGCAAATCAATGTTGTTTACCTGAATTTGCTGAGGTTTTTAAGGCCAAAATGATAGAATAAACGTGATGAAATGGGGATTCATCAAAGGGCTAAGCAAAAAGAAGGCAAGAGAGAATGGTAATGCTGCTCCGACGTAGGGCAACGGAGGGAGATTCTACTTCCAAATGCATGGCGGATCTGGGATGGAACGATGGAGGGATCGATGGAGAAGGTTAAGGGGAAGAGAGTGAGATGGAAATCGAGGCAATTGAACAGTTGGGTCACGGTGAATCAACCTGGAGCTCGAGCTACAGGAAATTGGGTGTTTTTTATTTTAAGGTTAAAGACGAAGTTAAACCTAAAATTATGGTGTGACAATTGAAATAGAACAGAAGATTTACCTAGGAATGATGTACGGGGCTTTGTTGACATGCATTTGCCAGGGGTAAAAAAATTATCCTCACTAGAAGAATAGCAAAGACAAAAGTGTCGCCGAGGCGAATGCTCACGAAAAGTGAATCAGACAACAATTAACCCACAAATGTATATAGCAATGTCAAGCAAAAATGTGGAGGTAAAATTTATTATAACTCTACAAAATGTGTATAGTATGTAAGCATGTGTAGAGTATCGAAACCACGGAGCAAACAGTAGATTGTGCAAATTAATGCAAAATTTGTCCTTTTCTCTTATCTATTTATTCTCTTTTTGTGCAAGTTTTTAATTATGTATTTTTAATTTTTATTTTTATATTTTTTATGTTTCTAATTTTATAGTTATATTTTCTTTTTATATTTTCTATTTTTTAAATTTCTTTTTCTTTAAATATAATATATACATATATATAACTAAATATACTATATAGGATTATATATTATAAACACTACCAAAAATATTAAAAATATAGTAAATAAAATGTTTTTGGTGTTATATATTTTTTACTATTTTTGGGGATTTTTTACAGATTTTTATGCATTTTTAGAATAAAAAAATCTCAAAACAGGGATTAAATAATTAAACCGAATTGATTTGAAAATAAAAAATAACAAATAAAGTCCAAAATTCTCCAAAATAATTTTAATATTAGGATAATAATATTAAAATTCAAATATGAAAATAAATAGTTTTGTGATTTTTGTTATTTTTCCTCTTTTTATTGGACTTTGGAACTTTTTAGATTTTTATGTTTTTATTTTTCTATTTTGGGATTTTTAGTCTAGAGGGATAAAATATAAAAATACAAAAATAATTTTTTTGGGGAATTTTTCAAAATGGTTTTATATTTTTTGGATTTTTAAATAAAAAAGGGGCAAAATGTGATCTTTTTTATTTTTAATAAATAGATAAAATGTTTTAAATGCAAAAATAAAATTTGGCGTGAATGTACATGCTAGCATGCATCTAACCCTATTTTTGCATAATTTTTGGAGCACGGATGATGAATCTCGTATTCATCATGCTAAAATTGGTCATTTAGGCTCGGTTCCCCATCATTCACTTGTAATTAATCATTAATAGAGCATTATTAGCATTCATACATGTGTTAATAATATTTGCATTTCATCATGCATAATTGCATTAAAAATCTCAAGTGTAAATTAGCCCAAAAATCTGCTAACTTCTCTTATTTTTAGTTAATTCATCCTAACTCCGATTGACCCCAAACCACCTCCGTTGTGTATATATTACTAAATTATCCAATAAAAAATACAAAAAATTACTAACTCCAATAAGTGTCAAATGAAGCCAAAGTCTAATTTCACATCTGACGGACTAAAATGAGCATATCTCCCACATACAGTATCCGATTTTGGTCTAATAACTTTTAAAATACTCCATTTTCAAATACCTTCAAAACAAGACCAATATCGTAAAATTCGAAGCTCATATGTGAAAGATGGGTTTTGGGCCTCTTTTGCGCATTTTGACTTTTTGCTATTTTTTACCTCAGTTTTTATGTACATAATTAATCCTTTTAATTTTATTTCTTCTTCATTTGTGTTCTTTGATGAAAGTTTTATTAAGCGACGTAAAAATACAAATCCAGACTAAAATCAAAATCAAAGAAACTGACTGAGTCCAAGTGTCCGTTGTCGGTCTGTACAAAAGTTGAGTGTTTTGACTTCTATTTTATTTTCCTATTTTCTTATTTACTAAAACTCCAAATAAAATTACATTAATATGTAATTAAATTTTTATATTTTATTATATTTTTTTAGATTTTTATCCTCTCTAAAACCACCAAAAAATTACAAAACCCCTAAAATCTGGTTTTCTATACACATGAAGAACCACCAAAAATACCACTTCGCACAGGTGACCTCTTTTTCTCCCAGATCCTTCATGAAAGTTGTAGATCTCATCGAGACGAACAACTTTTGTGAAGGAAATTTTTCAATCCGATGTCTCTTTCTATTTCTTTTCCTTCTTTATATTTGAAACTTTTTGGGGGCGCCACGTGGCAGCTCCTGGGCTTGCCACGTGTCACCCCCACCAATCACTCTCTGTCCAGCTGACCCCTGGAGCACGTGACCCCTGTCTTCTTCCCCAAACCCAACGCATGCATAGCTGTTTCTCCTCCTCTGCCATGCACGGCCATCAACTCCGCCATGCATGGCCATTCACTTCCCTCACCCGTGTAACGCACCTCCGACCATCCACCTATAAAGCCTCCACTCGCCGGCGCTCAAGACTTCATCTGCCATCCTTGGAGCAAGAACCACCAAGATCTTGGTGACAGCAAGGAAAGGCACCTCCGGTGAGATCCAAGGGACTTCTGTCCCTTGTCGCAGCAGCTCCCCGTCGCTGCTCAGCTCCGAGCTATTACCATGTTGAGCAAGGGCTGGTTGAGGTCCCCTGACCTTCAGGAGAGCTCGTCCACCAGGTATTGCTCCCTTACAGAACCCACTCCATCCCCTCCTCCGTTCAAATCCACACACCCATCGCCGGCCTCGCAAAGGATGGACATCTTTTTCCCTTCGCCACCACCACGCCACACTCGCGTTTCGCCGTTTCCCCCTTTTGGCCAACCTTTCAGGTCGCCCACTTCCTCCTCCGAGAAAGTAAGAGGTCGCTCGCGCCCCATGCCCTTCGCCTCGCATCCGGCCTGCGAGTTGCCTCCGTCCCAGCTCGTCTCCCCCGCGCATCGGAGCCACCATCACCGCCTTCCATAGACCTCCGCCGATCATGTGTCGACCGGACGAGATCGCTCCACCCGCTGCGGCACGTCAGCTGCTTCGTTGTGCGATGCCGCCGAGCCTTGGTCAGTCAAAGCTTCTTCACCCCACGCCCTCCGCTTTCCGCCTCGCGCCGTGTGTCGGCCGAGGTGCAATACCCTCCCCCTCCGGCCGCCTACGACCTCCGCCTCGCCGTCGTCCACTGCGCTGCGCCTCCGCTCGCCTCCGCGCGCCCACCGCCTCCCTCCGCCTGCGCAGCGTCTCCAACCTACAGGCACCGTTGGATAGGGCATGCGGTCTTGATCCAACGACCCCCAAGTTCCCCGCCAAACCTCGAGGCTCGGGGCTTCCGAGCCTCCGCCCCGACCTCCGAACATGAGGTTCTCCTCCCGAGCCTCAGCTCCAGTTCCGAGCCTGAGCCTCGGCGCCGAGCCACTAGCTTGGACTCCTCCGAGCCTCAGCCTCATTGTCCGGGCCTGCTAGCGCACGTGCGACACATGTGCATGGTGGGAAAATTACAGCAAGGCCCTTGCCAGTTCCAGATATTGTAAAAATACCCTCTCCTAGGGTAAATTTCAGAAAAGGCCCTCCAACTTTTATAAATTACAGATAAGCCCCTCCAGGGACCTCTTTGCAAGAAAAAACTTTATTTTATTTATATTTTAGCCCCTGGAGTTCATTTTAGCATATCTTTTTCATACGAACTCCATTTTAAGCATACAATATGTCATTTTGAAGCTATTTTCATGCTCTACCATTTAGCATAACTTGTGAACAAATCCGAGGTTGTTTATTGTTAATTATCGTTTGAGGATTTGTTTGATCTTATGCAGGCTCTGTTGATATTTTGTATTGATTAACTGGAGGAAAAATTGATCTATTGCAGGGGCATGTTCAAGGATAAATAATTGAGTTATTTCCTTGTTATTATCGGTCACTCATTTGAGGATTAAATTACAGAAAAATTAGGGGTTAGATCTCCTTGAAAATTCATTGTTGATTCCTTTATATGCAGGGTTCTTTAGTTGGTGATTGATCTTTTACTCCACAGATTGGGACTTCCTTGATAAATATTCCTTGAAATTATTCAATCTGTGATACCATTTGAGGATTAATTGACTCGTGAAAAGTCATAGATCCTGAGCTGAATTAGTGTTTCCATTTATTTTCTTTGCATAGCATCCTCTTCATTGCATTGTATATTCTCTTAATAATAAAAATTAATCGAACATTAATTAATTTCTTAATTTGATTTAAGACCACACAACTAAGAATCTCTGTTCCCTGTATTCGACCTTGGTAGACTTCCCATGTAAAAATATTACACAACATTCAAAGATTGTGGTTTTTGCTGAACCGAATTTGCCTCCTATAGTACTACAATTATTCATTCTTAAAGAGGCAGATTTGACATACATCAAATGGCGTCGTTGCCGGGGAACAGTGAATTTTTAGGGTTTTAAATCAATTTTTGTAATTAATTTTTGTGAGATTAATTTTTGTGTCATTTTTTCCTTCTGCATTTTACTTTGCATTTCTCTCTTACTTCTGCTACTAACCGCAAATTCTCTCTTCGTAGACTACTGAGAGCCCAATTTTGGATATTAATCAAGGATCTGCAAGGAAGATTGATTTTTAATTTTTGTGAGAGAGAACTTAGTATAGGTTTAATTTTCTGCAATATTCTCAGGGTCCCTCTCTTTGAACCCTTGTAATAATTCAGACTAAACATTTATGTGGTGTGTCGGGTTTGTTTCAACCCCTTATGTGTGGTTGGGACCCAACTTGAGTGGCGTAGGACTTAGGCACATTTACGCTTGTTTATTTATCATTGATTGTGCTCGTAATTCTTAGACCACACGATCACCAACTAAACGCACTATAGACTATTCAATATTAGCCAAATTTTGAAATCAATTCTTCCCGCTAATAGAACTTTCTGTTTAGGGTGTTTTTCATATGTGCATATCATTTAGTGTAATTTAAATTCCTTGTCTTGCATCCCGCATGAAGAACGCGAGGATTCACTGTAAGTCATTCTCTTAAGCATGCATCATTGATTTACGTTTGCATCGGCTTTTCCGATTCTCCTTTCTCAAAGTTTTACAACCTAGGATTTAAAGGAATTGGGATTGCTCGATAGGCGTGAATTTCTGTGCTCACATAAACTTTAGTGATAACCTTAATTTAAAATTGAGACTGCTAATCAAGGCGACTGTAAAGAAACTAACCTAAAATTAACCTGTTTTTGGTGGAGAGAAACCCACTCATTGTTTGTAAGGACAAGATCGCATACCTTAGATAGAGCAAAAAACCGAAATATTTCATTCAGACTACTGATTTTAAAAAACAATTAGCTACTTTTCAGTGAGGGTCTCGGGTAGCCGTTTACGGTCTGACATCCCTTAGCAGAGTAGGTGGTTTAGAGGACACTACGGAAGGCTCCGTCCTCAAGTAACACGGGTAGCCGTTTACGGTCCGTACTTACACCTATACTGGCTAAAAGTAGGTGCAACTAGTTGTATGAACTTGGGACCGTCTTTGTGAAATATTTCGGCACCTAACAGCTCCGCTTAATTTTCAAAGATTGTTTTGTCATTGAATTAAAACTGAAAAGATAAGCGGCCGAACCCTGACGTGCCTTCATCTGTGTTGAGTGGGTGAATCTGAAAATTTGTCTTGTGTTTGCTTTGTATATGCGTTCTCGTG
The DNA here is from genome assembly GCA_037367405.1 of Ottelia alismoides. Lineage (NCBI taxonomy): Eukaryota > Viridiplantae > Streptophyta > Magnoliopsida > Alismatales > Hydrocharitaceae > Ottelia > Ottelia alismoides. Next base: position 106,372 of record JAZKJV010003968.1, on the reverse strand, counting down.
ACGACTATCTCGACTCCTCTTAGTATTAAGGTCATCATCTTTCGCACTCCTCCTTCATGGTTCAGTCAATCCTAGACTGACCCTTCATTTTACTAAGGAAACTTTTATCCTTAGCAAATCTTCACTTAATTCTGTCACTTTATTCTAAACTCTTTTTTTCTGAAGGTGAATCACAATGCCTCCAAAGAAGAACCATGCTGACGATGAGAACAACAATGACCCCATTCGGGCACTCTTGGCTAAGATAACAGCTGCCAAACAACACAATGAACTACTTAGGACACAGTTGGCAATAATGCAACAAGGTGAGGTTGCTATGGAAGACACGTATCTACCAGAAATTAATGAAGACTATAATTGGTTTAGACCAGTACCCCCTGAGGATGCATTCGAACACAAACCGCATTTCCTTGCACTATTACCGAAATTCGGAGGCAATAATCATGAAGAATCGTATGTCTTCCTCCGTGACTTCGAGTTAGCCTGTGCTAATCTCTACCACCCTAAGGTTAGACAGGACTACATAAGGTCGAGAGTTGTCCCCTTCGCCTTGGTTGATAAGGCGGCTTACTGGCTGAAAAATTTAGGGGATATAGTCACTACATGGACCACATTCAAGACTTTGTTCTTAAAGAAATTCTACCCAGTAAGTAGAATCAATCATATGAGGATCAAGCTCACAAGCTTTACCCAACACCCGAGTGAACCATTCCATGAGACCTGAGAAAGATTCACAGACTTAATCCAGAAATGCCCAGGGCACGAGATAAGTAAAATGATGCTGGTCCAAAGTCTTGTCAGCGGGCTGAACCCTGAGACTCAAGGGTTAGTAAGTGCATCTTGCGGAGGAAGCTACATGGGACGCCACGAGGACACCGTCTACAAGGTGTTCGAGAGACTTGATGAATCCAACCGTGCACAAACCACCAGCCGAGCTTACATAGACGGCTCCAAAAAGATGGTGAATAATCTGACAACCGATCATAATGCTTATATGGGAATAATAGCTGATAAGCTAACTATGGTCGAGTAGATTTATAAAAAGGTGGACGAACTCCATAAATCATCTGATATGGAGAAATTGGCTAAATTGCCTAAGCAAATAGAGGAATTGGCTGACACGGTATCTAAGATACTAGCCCCGACTTCACCCCCCGCACCCATACACCAAATTCACTACATTCAAGGTCCAGGGGTAGGGCAACAGAGCCATTGGGGTGGAGACCAAGTCTTCTCCCATCAAACTGAGGAAACCTCCGCTCAAACTGATTACGAGGAACCTCCACAAGTCATGGAGATAAACAGAGTTTGGTATAACCTGGAACTGGTAAACTGCTCAGACCAAAACTCTACTCCGAACCCTCGTCCACCGCAAGCCTGACCCACCTACCAGCCTCAACCGCAACAGCGGCAGCAATATCACATAGGTTATCAGAACCCGCAACCTCAGCCACAGCAGAACCAATGCCAAGGCCAACAGGGCCAATATCAGCGACCTCAGGCCAGGCAGGGCCAAGGGTCATCCTCTTCTTCCATATATCCAGAACTCCAGCGAGTGCTGGATGAGCTTCATGACATGAGAGTCGACATAAATTGACTTTCTCATTGGAGAGATGAGGTGACTGCACCCCAGATCGTGATTCCAACCCAAGTCCAGGCTAACACAAATAGCCTTGGACACAATCAGGTATTAATCTCTGATTATTCTGTACCTAAACTTGAACCCTCATCAAATAATAACGCTTATCATATCTCTCTTAGGAACGGAATGACCGTAATCATGCCTGATCGAGCACGGTAACCCAGTGACATAGCCCCAGTGTCCATCAATTCACACAACCCTGGGGAAATTGACAAAGGAAGACAGGAGGAGGATGAGGAAGTCCCACCCACACCACCCGAAGAAAATGAAGCATCAGAGTCTGAGTCTGACAAGGACACAACACAAAGTCATCCGCATCACCTTGCCACCAATTTCCCTGCTTTTAGTCAAAGTCCTGTAAAAAATTTCTCATTCAATAAAAGAGATGTTTTTTATCACAACAAGTCCATCCCTTTCCCCCGTACTCTTACGACAGAAAAGAAGAAAAACATAAAAAACCAAAAAATTGATGAAGAGATGGCCCGCATTTGTAAGGAAAATATTAAGGTCACTCTGTCCCTAGACGAGATGATAGAAAGAGACTCGGCTTTTCGAAAATACCTTAAGGTGAGATGCACACCTACAAGGGCTAGCAAACAGACTCCTAGACGAACAAAGAAAAACATACTCTCAGTTGCCACATCTCGTCTTATAAAAATGAGCTGCCAAGGAAGAAAAGAGACATGGGTGCTCACTTTGTCACTACCCACATCAAAGAAATCAAGTTTGCAAGAACATTGTTAGACAATGGATCATTCATCAATCTCATACCCACAACCCTATATGAGCATCTAAATCTAGGTCCTCTTAAGCAATCTGCAGCCGTACTTCAATTCGCAGACACATCAACTAAGCGACCTAGGGGCGAAATTCGAAACGTTGTCATCAATATAGAGGGACAAAACTACCAAGTAGATTTCACAATACTTTACATGGATGTCCCTAGAAATTGGAAAGATTCCCAGATGATACTAGGGCGACCCTTCCTTAGGACCGCATGGGCTATATTTGATTACACATCCGGGAGAATCCAGTTTGGAATAGTTGAACTTAAAATGCAGCAAACTAGGTTTCAAAGACCTGACACTAAGTCGAGCACCGAGTCTGAAAAATCAGAAACTGAGACTGAATTTACAGAAGCAACAGTTGGGTCCTGGAGACAAAACCCAACCGCTATGATAGAACCAACCTCATCTGAAGAGGAAGTTGTTGATGACTTAGTCTGCCAGCTCATTCATGCATCTACCTATACTCTTGGAGACTCAAAGGCCCCTCTGGACCTATCAGTCCATTCTCCTTATGGACAATCCTTGAGTAAGGTACACAGATCGGACGCGGCGCTTGCCACACCACATTCCATCATTAGTGGTCCGATCCCAGAAAAAACCACGATGGTGGCCAATATGGATACACTGCAAGCATCCACATCACAACAAGAAGCATCACTAAGGGGACCAGATTCAAGCAACATCATTGACCTTCCTAAACTCAAACCATTGCCCCCTACACTTAAGTATGCCTTCCTTGCAGGAGAAAAGGACAGTTTCCGATCATTATCGGTTCACATCTGACCGAAGAAAAGGAGATCCGCCTGCTTAATGTTTTGGAGAACAACCGCAAGGCTATAGGCTGGAGATTGTCTGATCTCCCAGGGATAAACCCAGCCCTGTGCTCACACCATATTTACCTGGAGGATAACGCTAAACCCTCCCGTGAATGCCAACTTAGATTGAATCCAAACTTACGGGAAGTGGTTAAGACTGAGATCAAAAAATGGTGTAAGGCTGGGTTCATATATCCGATCTCCGACTCCAATAGGGTGTCACCTTTGCATATAGTTCCGAAAAAGTTGGGACTTCAGATTATCACCAATGAGGAGGGAGAAGAGATTACGACACGGGTACCCACGTCATGGCGTGTCTGTGTGGATTACAGGCGCCTGAATGCCGCAACAAAGAAGGATCACTTCCCGTTGCCTTCTATTGATCAAATCCTGGAGAGATTGGCAGGGAGAGAATACTTATGTTTCTTAGACAGGTACTCAGGCTACAATCAGGTAGCCATCGCCCCCGAGGACCAGGAAAAGACTACTTTTACATGTCCTTTCAGCACATACGCATTCAAGCGAATGCCTTTTGGGATTTGCAATGCCCCCGACACCTTTCAGCGATGCATGATTGTGATTTTTGCCGACATGGTTGGGGGTTTCCTTGAGGTCTTCATGGATGACTTCTCGGTCCATGGTGATTCATTCGATGATTGTCTAGCGCACCTGGATCTAGTCCTCCAAAAGTGTAGGGAAGTGAATCTAGTGCTCTCTTGGGAGAAAAGCCATTTCATGGTGAAAGAGGGCATTGTATTGGGGCATGTCATCTCCAAGAAGGGAATGGAGGTTGACCCTGCCAAAGTTGATGTGATCAAGAAGCTCGAGCCACCTACAAATGTGAAACAAGTACGGTCTTTTTAGGGCATGTCGGATTTTACAGGAGATTTATCAAAGATTTTTCAAAAATTACCCGACCACTAACTGACCTCCTAGGGAAAGACACCGAGTTCCTAGTAGATCATAAGTGTCTTGAAGCCTTCAAACTTCTCAAGAGGAGGATCATAGAGACTCCCGTCCAACAAGCTCCAGACTGGTCTCTTCCCTTCAAGATCTCGACAGACGCATCTGATTTCTCTATAGGGGATGTGTTAGGACAACAAAAAAATGGAATCCCGTATGATATTCACTACGCAAGCAAAATTTTAGACCCTGCTCATGAAAATTACACAGTGATCGAAAAGGAAATGCTTGATGTAGTTTTTGCCTTGGAAAAATTTCGATCTATACTTCTAGGTGATAGTTTACACAGACCACTCTACCATTCCATACTTAATAGCCAAAAAGGACGCAAAAGCACGACTTCTGAGATGGATTCTGCTGCTTCAAGAATTTGATTTGGAGATTAAAGACAAACCTAGTGTTAAAAATGTCGTGGCTGATCATTTATCACAGATCGAACATAATAAAATTTCGGAATCTGAATCCATCCGTGAAACCTTCCCAGACGAGTCAATTTCTGCTATTGACTCACTCCCATGGTATGCAGACACGATGAATTATCTTGTCACCAAGGAAGTTCCTCAAGGTTGGCACAGAAACAAAATCGATCGACTCATATCTGAAGCGAGACACTATCATTGGGAAGATCCGTTCCTTTTCTTTGAAGGACCGGATTGCATATGGAGAAGATGTATTCCTCATGAGGAATACCAAAGTATCCTCAATCTATGCCCCACCTTGGAGGCAGGAGGACATCACTCTGGGAAAAGGACCGCTGAGAAGATATTGCAATGTGGATTTTACTGGCCGGCCTTGTTTAAAGATGCTTACAATTTTATCAGGTCATGCCAGATAACTAGGAATTTCCAACAGTCTAGTATTCCACACAAGGCGGGAACACAAAGGTCGCTGCGGTGACCGCTAAAAATCCCTAATTAATCAACAATTAACCCACACTCAATCAGTCAAACAATGATAGGCAGATGTGAAGTTAAAATTTATTTTTAACTCTACAAACAAGGTGTATAGAAGAAAGTATGCAGAGAGTTCGAAGACAGGGAGCAAGGCAGGGTAGATCAAACAGGTGTGTGTGTGTGTGTGTGTGTGTGTGTGTGTGTGTGTGTGTGTGTGTGTGTGTGTGTGTGTGTGTGTGTGTGTGAAAGTGATGTGTTGTCTACACCATGCAATGCAAATATTTTTTTGGGTTTTTAATTTTTTTAATTTTTTTTATTTTGTATTTTGATTTTTAATTTTCTGATTTTATATTTTCTTTTTATATTTTATATTTTTTTCCTTTTTCAATATTGGATTAGATAAACTTTATAATAAAAGAGGTGCTAGAATATTTATAAAAATATGCAAAAAGACTAAAAAAATCAGAAATAAAATCTTTTTGGTCTTTTTATGATTTTCTGCTATTTTTGTGATTTTTGGGTATTTTTTAAAATGTTTTTGGTATTTTTAAAAACTGAAATAAAGGAAAACAGTGAATAAATCACTGGTCGAAGGTAAAAGGGGAATGAAAAATATCAAACAGTTATAAAAATTTTCCAAACTAATTTTAAAATAAAGATGATAAAATATAGAACCTACAAGAACTAAATTTGGATTTTTTAGAGTTTTGTAGAATTTTTTAGATTTTTTTGAAGTTTTTAGGTATTTTTGAATTTTTAAGGTTTTTCTTTTTGAAATTTTTAGTGATTTTTGGACTGACACTAAAAAATAGAAAGTAGGTAATTTTTTGGAATTTTTCTAGGTATTTTACTATTTTTTTGGTATTTTCCAAGCTAGACAGTAGATAAAATGCATGTTTTTGATTTTTAAGAAATGCTAAAATGCCACAAAAATAAAATCTAAAAATATGGCGTGAGAGTACAAGTTAACAGAAGCTTAGCATGATTTTTGTGGAATTTTTCAAGTTAAAATGATGCCTTAAATAAATGGAGCAAATGCATAAAAATATTCAGCCTGGCAGGGGTATATATGCAAATACACAATCATCCAGGGGCATACATGTAATTTTTCCACAATATAATACACTGAATATTTAATTTAAAGGACCAATTCCAAATTCCCAAACCCAGAAGGGTGTTCCCGCAAATATCCCACCAGGGTGCGTGACTTGCACGCGCCTGGGAAGGACTCAAATGTAATTTCAAAAACGCCCGAGGGCTTACATGCAAAAATTCCAAAAGTTTTATAACAGTAATAAAAGGTTCAGGTGTTGAACATAAATTACACAAATTCCCAGGTGTCTTTGCGCAGAAACGCCAAGTCACGTGCGTAAAGCACGTGACCTGGCAGGGACCCAGGAGTAATACCCTAAACCTAGGGGGTGTTGATGCAAATTTACAGAAAATAAAGAATGGCAGATAAATGTTTGCGATGTATTTATTAAATTCAAAAATACGCGAGGGGTTTAACGCAAAATACCCTCGCTGGATCGATCGGACGGCTGATGGTTCTGATATGCCACGTGTCGAGATCCTAGCGGTTTGCTTCTGCTCGCGATCGAACGGCGCTCCTTTGTCCACTTAAGCCACGTGTCAGCACTGAGGAACCCGATGACGGTTTGACGCGAGCGGCTCAGATTAAAAGATCGGCGTGGGATCCACGGCTGAGGTGCTCCATATCCGACGGTCAAAGGAGGGGTTGGATGAACATACACGATCGGACGGCGCTGGGGGCTGGAGGACGAACTGCAGATGAACTCGCCGATGGCTAGTTTGGAATCGAGCCCTCTCCTTCCTCCGATCACCCCGAGCCCTACTGACGGGCGTTGTGTGCTCCTGCAGGTGTCGTCCAAGCGTCTGGGGCGTCAAAAGTTGCCGGCGTGCATTGGCATCCTCGCACGAAGGTGGCGGAGCGGTGAAGCTCCAGTTGCCTCCGTCAAGGATCAAAATGCTCCAGACGCGCCTAAATGCCCAGGCACCTGCAACGAAAATGTGATATGGTCAGGGGCAAATTGCCCCGACCACGTAGCGATGTGGAATGGAGGGTGTACGGCAGCGGATAGTGCGAACGCGAAGGTGGCCGGAGATAGCTCTGACGAATGATCAATTGAGCGAATCGATAGGCGAGCGATGGTGATTAAGATGGCTTGATGAAGCTATGACTTTGGGGAATAAAACGAGCAAAGAAACAAAGGGGATGGATACCTCAAGGGGCAGGACCCGAGGTGGAGATACCTCAACGGCGAGGTTCGCCGGAGGTGAGGAACGTGCCTAGAACGATTGGTACTCCTCCGCTTTGAAGGTGTGAACCTGAAGCTGTCACCAACAGGCCTCCAACTTGAGCCAAAGGGGGGAAATTTTGGATGTATTGCGGTTCGAATTCAAAAGGAAAGAGAAGAAGGGTTTTTGTATGGCTGACCGAAGGGTCTCAAAGAACGAGGTTTATCTGGTGAATCTTCGATCCACTCTCCGAGGAAACACCTAGGCGTGTATGATGGAAGATCGAGGAGAAAAAGTCACGGAGGAATCATCATGAGAAGAGCAATGAGAAGACCTCGAAAAAATCAAGAAGATGGGTCAAAACCCACTTCTGACAAAAGGCAGGGGCTGGCCCAGACAGTTGACCTCGGGTCAACTGTCAGAGCCTCCTGGTTGGTCCACGTGGACCAACCAGGAAAAACCTGCAAGAAAAGTTTTATTAATTCAATAAAAATAGAATAAGGTCGAATTAAATTTAGGTTATTAAATAAAAAATATTTAATATTTTATGTAGTATTTTATTCTGATTTTTAATAATTTTTATGAAGTATATTTTTATAAGTTTACTTTTATACCCCTTATAGGTATATTACCTATATATTTTAGTATTTTATTTTTATTTGGTATTTTTAATTTCTTTAATTATCTTTATTATTTTATAAAAATATAAAATACTTTTATATACTTAATTATATTTTTATTTTAATTTTCTGAATTGTTTTATTTACTTAATAAAATAAAAGTATGTATTGTATAGGTATAAATATAGGTCCTATACCTATGTGTAATATATAGGTATTTTTATTTTAGATTTCTTTTGGGTTTTTATTCCTATTTTAATGTACATAATTATTATAAATAATATTTACAAAATTATAAGAATATAAAAATATAAAAATAATGAATAAGTAATAAATTGAATATTTTACTCTGTATAGGTATACAATGTGGGTCCAAAACTCAACTTTCAAACCGTAGCTCCGCCAAATGCGAAACCACCACCATTAAATAGCTTGTTTTATTCTATATACAATTAAAGGTGAGTTTGCTGCATTTGGAGTTTTCATCTGTGAGATACGGGTCTGGGAAGTTGGGATTCTGGATTTTTATTCAGACCATAACTTTTTATCTGTACATTATTTTTCAGTGAAATAAATTTTGTATTTTTCTTTATAAAATTATCTCCAACTTTTATGTACAAAGATTCTTTATTTGATGTATAAAAAGTGGAAGCAAAAATAGGTCCCAAAATGAATAAAGAATGAATTAAACAGTACAGGTATTTGACCCTTATCTCCCCCTACTTTATTCCTGGTCGACCTATTCATCAAGATGCCTAGGTCTCGGGGTTTTGGGTCATAAAATATTTACAATATTTTTTTCTTTTTCTTTTCTTTTATTTATTCTATAATTTTGGCTTTAATTACAGTATTTTATACACTATTTACAAGTACATGCATAAATGCTAATATGCTCTATTTAATGGTATTTACAGGCATTTTCTAGGGTTTTTGAGGCCAAAATGATAGAATAAAGATGATGAAATGTGGATTCATCAGTGCCCCATCTTTCAGAGAATGGGATGAATAATTGATTCCAAAGATGCCATGCCTATGCAACCAGTGATCATCTGTGATGTATTTGATGCATGGGGCATTGACTTTATGGGCCCATTCCCTAATAGTCAAGGATTTGAATATATTCTTCTCATGGTTGATTATTTATCTAGATGGGTGGAGGCTATCCCTACTCGAGCAGCAGATAGCAAAACTGTTTGCAAGTTTTTGAAAGATAATATTATTTCGAGGTTTGGAATTCCAAAAGTTTTAATATCTAATGGGGGTAGCCACTTTGTCAATCGGGAGGTGAAGAAGTTGACTAAGGAATACGGCATCGAGCACCGTGTCGCTACTCCTTACCATCCACAATCCAATGGTATGGCCGAGGTGTCAAATAGGGAGGTTAAAGGAATTTTACAGAAGCTCGTCCGCCCTAACAGGAAGAACTGGTCCCAACTACTAGACCAGGTTCTATGAGCCTACCGGGCGGCTTATAAGACCCCATTGAGCACCTCTCCGTTTAGAATGGTATACGGAAAACCATGCCATTTGCTCGCAGAACTCGTGCATAAATCAGAATGGGCAATCAAAAAGATTAATTGGAACTATCACCAAGAAAGGAAAAACTGAGAGATGGATTTGAATGAACTATCTGAAATCCGAAATCATGCTTATGAAAATAGCACCATTTACAAGGACAAGGTAAAGAGATCACATGACAAGAACATTCGAACCAAGATCTTTGTCCCAGGGCAGAAAGTTTGGTTATTTAATACAAAATTGAAAATTTTTCAAGGGAAATTGAAATCAAAATGGACGGGACCCTTCATTGTAAGAGAGGTACGCAATAGTGGTAGTGTTGAGATCTCTGAGATCGCAGAAACCACACAAACATTTATAGTCAACAGTCAGCTACTCAAACATTTTGTCGAATCCAACGAGCAATTAGTACAAGTTAAACAGATCTCCTTCACTCAGGGCATAGATTTTGACGAAAAAATGATCTGCCGAGATAAACCACCTCTTTGGAACCTACATTCTTCTGTATATCCATCTACCCGCTCTCAGTCCCCCGATACAGAGTTTAAGGGAACTGATTTCATTGTGTATACGTCGCTTCTTTTTTTTGACCCATCTGTACTTCATAAGAGCCATGTCTACATTTCACTTTGTGCCATGAGGACATAGCACAAGCTAAGTATAGGGGGGTGTGCTTGTATATATTTTATCTACTTTATCCATAGCTCGTAATTTAATCGTTTTTATCTAACATTGGGGGTGGGTACAAGAAGTGAGTATTATACTTGTTTTTCAAAAACAAAACAAAACAAAAAAACCAAAACAAAACAAAAACACCTAAAAAAACTTTTTGTATTAAAAAAATCATCACTCATGGTCTTGCATTTCATCAAGCATTTCATGCATTCCTTGGTTGATATATTCCTGACACAATCACCATCACTCAAGGCTTGAGGATTTTTTAGGACACTTGATTTCTGAGATCTTTAGATTCTGAGTTAGCCTGCCTTAGTCATTAGGGTTTTTGAACTTAATAATCCACATTTCCCTAGTTTGAAAGATTTGAGCGCTATATTGCACTCTTCATCTCTACCTTTAAAAAGAACTTGATCAGCACAATCACTTTCACACCTGCATGATTGATGAGATGAGTTGAGATATCACTTGAAGAACTAGGACTAAATATTTGAGTTTAGACCCGATCTAATGATATTCGAGGATGGGATAAAGTTAATGAAGGCTTCAGAAAACCTGAGTGTCAGCAAAAACCTAGCCAGTATGTGAACAAGTTAATATGCTATCTTTTTTTATATTGACCTAAGTGCCAGGGTGTGTTGAAACTTAATGAAAATTGTTGATCAGTGTGCGCCAACTTTTGGTAAAAGCAGTGGAGCTAGCCAACAAAAAAAAGAAATAGAAATGTCAAAGAAAAGCTCTATCATCCAAAGTCAAATTCTAAATGAGCTTCCACCAGTGGCGAGCGCTCCCAAACATTTTCAAAGTGTCCACTTGGACCAAGCGCTAATTAGGACCAAGGAGTCGGGCTGACACCACAAAAAGGGCTCTGCATCGTAAGCAATACAAGTCTGGGTGTCGAAGGTATCTTAGATACTCAAAAGAGACACACCCCGGTGTACTCCCAGAAAAACAAGTGCAGACGACTCCAAATTCTCTTGACGGATACATTGATCAACAAAATAAAATATACTTGTGTTGAGTAATAAGGCACTCGAGAGGCACCTTGTTCCAATGAAAGGGAGAGAAAATCAGACACAATCCTATGCCCTCCATCATCTGGTCGTCCATCTACACTTTCAAGTCTGACAAACTAATGAGACGGTTGACTGAAGCAAGAATAGACTTATTCCCTAGTATTGAGGATTAGGTCTAGAGGAGAGTCTCTTGGATTAGAACTTTGGGTGATGTCTAGACTTGACTCTCATGAATGCAGTACACTAAAATCATATCCTTATATTGTATGTACAAACAGAGAGTCTGAAAATTAGAGAGGTTGGATTCCTTTTGATTAAAGCTTGGTTGAATCAAGAATTTTAGGATCACTCAAATTAAGGGTCTTCTCGGAATTAAGCCTTGAAAATTCACTTGCACAGTCAGGGATGTATTCAACTAAGTCATGCATTCATTCATGCTCGGGGATGAGCATGGTCTAAGTATAGGGGTATGATGAATCTCGTATTTGTCATGCTAAAATTGGTCATTTAAACTCGGTTTCCTATCATTCACTTGTAATTAATCATTAATAGAGCATTATTAGCATTCATACATGTGTTAATAATATTTGCATTTCATCATGCATAATTGCATTAAAAATCCCAAGTGTAAATTAGCCCAAAAAGATGCTAACTTCTCTTATTTTTATTTAATTCATCCTAACTCCGATTGACCCCAAACCACCTCCATTGTGTATATATTACTAACATTGTCCAATAAAAATACAAAAAAATTACTAACTCCAATAAGTGTCAAATGAACCCAAAGTCTAATTTCACATCTGACGGACTAAAATGAGCATATCTACCACATACAGTGTCAGATTTTGGTCTACTCACTTTTAGAATACTCCATTTTCAATTACCTTCAAACCAAGACCAATATCGTAAAATTCGGAGCTCATATGTGAAAGTTGGGTTTTGGGCCTCTTTTGCGCATTTTGACTTTTTGCTATTTTTTACCTCAGTTTTTAAGTACATAATTAACCCTTTTAATTTTATTTCTTCTTCATTTATGTTCTCTGATGAAAGTTTTATTAACTGATGTAAAATACAAATCTAGATTAAAACCGAAATCAAAGAAACTGACTGAGTCCAAGTGTCCGTTGTCGGTCTGTACAAAAGTTGAGTGTTTTGACTTCTATTTTATTTTCCTATTTTCTTATTTATTAAAAATTCAAAAAATAGATTAATATGTAATTAATTTTCTTATATTTTATCGTATTTTTTAATATTTTTATCCTCTCTAAAACCACCAAAAAAATTACAAAACCCCAAAATCTGGTTTTCTATACACATGGAGAACCACCAAAAATATCACTCCGCACAGGTGACCTCTTTTGCTCCTGGATCTTCATGAAAGTTGTAGATCTCATCGAGACGAACAACTTTCGTGAAGGAAATTTTCGATCGGAGGTCTCCTTCTATTTCTTTTCCTTCTTTATATTTGATTTTTTTGTGGGCTCCACGTGGCAGCTCCTGGGCTTGCCACGTGGCACCCCACCAATCACTCTCTGTCCAGCCGACCCCTGGGACACGTGCCTAACACGTGACCCCTGTCTTCTTCCCCAAACCTAATGCACACACAGTCGTTTCTCCTCCTCCGCCATGCACGGCCATCAACTCTGCCATGCGTGGACGTTCACTTCCCTCACCCGTGTAACGCACCTCCGACCATCCACCTATAAAGCCTCCACTCGCCGGCTCTCAAGCCTTCATCCGTCATCCTTGGAGAAAGAACCACCGAGACCTTGGTGACAGCAAGGCAAGCCACCTCTGGTGAGATCCAAGGGACTTTTGTCCCTTGTCGCAGTGGCTCCCCGTCACTGCTCAGCTCCGAGCTATTGCCGTGTTGAGCAAGGGCCGGTTGAGGTCCCCTGACCTTCAGGCGAGATCATCCACCAGGAATTGCTCCCCTACAGAACCCACTCCATCCCCTCCTCCGTTCAAATCCCCACACCCATCGCCGGCCTCGCAAAGGATGGACATCTTTTTCCCTTCGCCACCACCACGACACACTCGCGTTTTGCCGTTTCCCCCTTTTGGCTAACCTTGGAGGTCGCCCACTTCCTCCTTCGAGAAAGCAACCGGTCGCTCGCGCCCCACGCCCTTCGCCTCGCATCCGGCCCGCGAGTTGCCTCCGCCCCAGCTCGTCTCCCCCGCGCATCAGAGGCACCATCACCGCCTTCCATAGACCTCCGCCGGTCGTGTGTCGACCGGACGAGACCGCTCCGCCCGCTGCGGCCTGTCAGCTGCTTCACCGCGCGACGTCGCTGAGCCTTGGTCGGTCTTGGATTCCTCTCCCCGTGCCCTCCACCTGTCGCCTCACGTCGTGTGTCGACCGAGGTGCAGGACCCTCCCCCTCTGGCCGCTTATGACCTCCGCCTCGCCGTCGTCCACCACGCTACGCCTCCGCTCGCCTCCGCGCGTGGTTCAGGTGATATTTGGATGCCTTGGCACCACGTGGCACGTTCTGATGGCTTTATGGAAACCGAAGCGTGTAGGCTCGTATGACATCTTAGTAGGTACGATCGAATGACAGGGGCTTGATGCAAGAGCACACCTTGGATCAGAATCCAAGGGACGTTGATTAGCCAATGGTGTGGGATCTTATGTCCGTCTTATGAAAGAGAGAAGAGGTCTATCAGATGGCGGATGTAGAGCCTCTTTCCTCCTTTCTCTTACTTAAAGATCGATACATAGGGGAGTTGCTCCTATTGAGGTAGTGTAGAGGCTTAGTTGAGGGAGATGAGGAGAAGGTTCAAGGCCCCTTTGCTAGTGCTCAATGAAGATGGAGCATGGAGTCATGGACAACTACTCGTCGATAAGAAGACGAAGAGGCATAGGAACTCTGTTGTTGTGGCGTGATGGTGACCTATGGAGATGCTGGAGCTGGAGGTTGGTTCGTAGGGGGATGAATCTCCATGTGCTAGGATTGAGGACTGGTAGGATATGTGTCTGCTCAAAGGTTGGGCATATTTGATGGCTCATCTATTGAGGGAGGAGATGCTTTACTCTACTGCAAAGGGTCAATGTTTAATGGTTTGGATGGCCTCCAACATCTTCAACTGGGCACTTTTCTGGGGGAGCTCAATGCTCCTTGATGTTGTTTGTACTTGCAAGGTTAAATTACAAGTCTAACCAAAACTTGACCAGGAAGCATGTCAAATAGAGAAGGGAGGAAGACGGAACAGAGGTCCGGGGTAAAGCAAAGAATGAGGAAGTCCTATGACTTGGATCTGTGGGAGATCCGAGGTGACTTGAGTGATGGAGAATGACGAAGGGGGAGGTGGGGGTCGATCGATAGTTGTGATTTTGATTAGAATTTGAGTTTCAGATCAGACAAAGAAGAAGGGGGTGATAACATAAAACAGAGGAAAAACTTGAAGGAAAAGAAAGTGAGATAAGAAGAGAATTACTTGGAAAGGGATGAACGATGTTCACATGTGAAGGAGCTCGAAGAGGAGCTCCGACTACCGTCGCTCAAATGCCTCGGTGATGAATCCACATTTCATCATCTTTATTCTATCATTTTGGCCTCAAAAACCCGGGCAAATGCCTGTAAATAGCCTTAATTCCTGCATTTTAGCATTCATGCACATAGGTGTAAATAGTGTATAAAATGTGGTTTTTAAAAGCCAAAATTATAGAATAAATAAAAGAAAAGAAAAAGAATAAAATATTGTAAATATTTTATGACCCGAAACCCCTAGACCTAGGCATAGGTCGACAAAGAATAAAGTAGGGGGAGATAAGGGCAAAATACAGTGTAAATACCTATACTTTCTGTTCATTCTTTATTCATTTTGGGACCTATTTTTGGTTCCACTTTTTATACATCAAATAAAGAAACTTTGTACATTAAAGATGTGGATAATTAAATAAAGAAAAATACAAAATTGATTTCACAGAGAAATAATGTACAGATAAAAAGTTATGGTCTGAATAAAAATCCAGAGTCCCAACTTCCCAGACCCGTATCTCACAACTGACAAGTCCAAATGCATCAAACTCACCTTTAATTGTATATAGAATAAAATAATATATCCAATAGTAGTGGTTTCGCATTTGGCGGAGCTACGGTTTGAAAGTTGAGTTTTGGACCCCTATTGTACACTTGTACAAATTAAAATATACAATTTATTATTTATTCATTATTTTTGTATTTTTATATTTTTATAATTTTGTAAATATTACTTATAATAATTATGTCTATTAAAATCAGAATAAAAATGCAAAGAAAACTCAAAATAAAAATATTTGTAAATGAAATACACAGGTATTATACCTATGTACAAGCTTGTACTATATCTACTTATATTTTATTAAATATACAAAACACATCAATAAATTAAAATAAAAATATATTTGTACATATAAAAGTATTTTATAATTTTATAAAATAATAAATAAAAATAATAAAATTAGAATACACAAAATAAAAATAAAATGCTAAAACACATAGGTATTATACCTATAAAAGGCTGAAAAGTGAACTTGTAAAAATAAGCCTCATAAAAATAATTAAAATTCATAATAAAATACTTCATAAATTAATAAACATTTTTTTATTTTTTAACCAAAATGAAATTCATTAATTTACTATTTTATTTCGATTTTTGAAATAATTTTTAGAGGATTTTTCCTGGTTGGTCCACGTGGACCAACCAGGTTGGTCTGACAGTTGACCTCGGTCAACTGTCTGACCTCCTCCTCTAGGCTTGTTAGATGTATTTTTGTCCCATCTTCTCACCATTTTCTAGGTTCAACCTTGCACCAAATCGTGTCGATGTCTTCTGCGTTTTTGCGCCTCGATCAATGGTGAATCACGCCCAGGTGATTCCTTGGGCCGAGGACCATCGATCGAGGCGCTGGACCCTCGTCTTCCACGCCGTTCGTCAACCCTACAAAAGAGCACCCCCGACATCAATTCAAATCTAATCCTTCTTCCGCCATTTCCACCCTCAAACCCCTAGCCCTTTGTGCTCCTGGTGACAGCAGGCGTCGAATCGAGCCTGGGTTTGAAGCATTTGGCGTCGAATTGAAGCGATTCGACCCTCGCCGGAGCTCCGCCCGAAGCCATCCACTTCCGTCTCCGGTGAGCTTCTCCCTCTTCTTTTTCCTTTTTCTTGTAGTTGTAGCTTAGAGTAGGTTAGGTCCGTAGCAGTTTTGCTTTTCGTTTCGTTTATCGCCATAAATCCACGATCGAAGCCACGGCGGAGCTGAGCTCCGCCCGTCGTTTCCAGCCACGCCACGCACCCATCCGTTCACCTGTCACCTCCATTCTCTCCCTCACCGCTCCGTCGCTCCGCTCCACCCTTCATTTCACCTCGATCTCGCTCAGATCGAGTCCACAGAGCTCCTAGCTCCGCCGTTCGTCGGAGTTCATCGCCCGACCAGCCTCCGCCTCCATCGAGCCATCAGATCCCACCTTTTTGCTCGCCTGGTTTTTGCGCACTCAACTTTGCAGGTCTGAGCCCAAGAGGAGGCTCCATCGACCTTCGACGACTCCAGGACCATCCGCCCAGGTTGCCTCCGCCGTCCGAGCCATCCACGCCGTCTCCGCTTCGCCGGAGGCCACCATCAGACGCGAAGAGGCCCCAGTATCGTTTTGCCCTTGATCCTAGGGCCGGAGCGGCTGTGTGTCGGCCGCAATCTCCGATCAAAGCTCGCCGGGGAGGTGTTCTTCGTGAACCTCCCGCTGCCGTTGGATCAGAAGCCAGCTCCAGATGCTACGCCAGCCGTCCGATCGCTTGTTGCTCCCCGTCGTTGGATCAGCTGCCCACGATCTAATCTTAGCCGTCCAGGACGAAGGGGTACCAGCCGCTCGATGCTCGCCACGTGTCCAAGTGAGTCTCCATCGGCCGCACGATCGGGAGCTTGGGTATTTTGCATTTTAAGCCCAAGCATTTTTGTATTTACTTTTTAGTCTAAAAACTTTCATCTGAAGTTTAAAAATTTTTGTAATAATTGCACTTAGGCCCTCACACTTTCACTATTTGCACTTCAGACTGCGCCACATCACCTCACGTGACTGGGGCGCGTGCTCTTTGGACCTTTTGCACTTTTTAACCCGAACTTTTAGGTATTTGCAGTTATACCCCTGTGTGTGGTTATTTAAATATGATTTTGGGTTAATTGCATGTATGCCCTGCCGGCTTTTGATATTTACAAATATGCCCCTGTGAATGATATATCACATGTTCTGCGCGTGTCTTTTTGGCGAAACTTGCACCTAAGCCCCTGGATGTTTATATAATTGCATTTATACCCCTGTCAGGCTTAGGAATTTTGTGTGCTTGAGCTATTTATTTCACGCCTCATTTAATTTCCAAAAATTCTCAAAAAATAGGTTTAAGCTCCTGTTAGCTTCTACTCTCACGCCACATTTTTAGTTTTTAATTTTATTGCTTTTTTATATTTATTAAAAATCAAAACCATGTTATTTCAGCACTGTTTAGCTTAGAAAATACCAAAAAAATTAAAATACCTCTTAAAATTCTAAAAAAATCACCTACTGTGTATTTTGATCTACTTTATTTTCAATCCAAAAACCACTAAAAATTTCAAAAGAAAAACCTTGAAAATTCAAAAATACATCAAAACTTCAAAAAAAATTATAAAATCAAAGAAAACTCAGAAAACTATAAACTCAGCTCCTATTTGTTTCATATTTTATTGACTTTATTTGAAAATTAGTGTGGAAAATTTTTGTGCCTGTTTGTTATTTTTAATTTGCATTTTACTCCCAGCCAATACCTATTTCACTGTTTTCTTTCATTTCAGCATTTACAAATTCCAAAAACACTTTGAAAAATACCCGAAAATCACAAAAATAGTAAAAAACTCTAAAAATATCAAAAAAAAATTATTTCTGAATTTTTGGTTATTTTTGCACATTTTTTATAAATAGTTGATCTTCCCTTTTATTACATTGTTTTTATATTCCATTATTAAAAAAATATAAAATATAAATTATAAAAATTATAAAATTAAAAATCAAAAGACAAAATTAAAAAATAAAAAAAATAAATAAAAAAATAAAAATTAAAAACCCACAAAAAATTTAGTTTGGCTAAGTGGTTCACTAGACCTAGGTTTGGATTTTTGTCTATACTCTACACCCTTGCTTCCTGTGTTCGACCCCTACTTGCTTGCCACTATACTTTGTTAGTAGGATATAATAAATTTTAATCCTTGCTATTGATTGCTTTATTGATTGTGTGGGTTAATTGTTGATGAATGAAGAGGCTTGAGTAGTCGCATCAGCGACAGTGAGTCTGTGTTGTCAGACCACTATTTAGCGGCTCTCGCTTTTTCGCTTTTCAAATGGCGTTGTTGTCGGGGAGCATCGGCTTGTAGAGTACCTTTGGGTCTTTTATTTACTTAGCCATTTTTGATTATTTGTCTCTTGTGCATCATTTGTTTTGAACTGTCTGACATCTCTTTTGTTTTCTTGTGAGGGACCGCTGACCGAGGAGGATCGCATAGGGGATCCTGTGCATCCTTGGGAGGAGGAGCCGGCTATTCTACCCAAGCCGGCAGGAGAGAGCAGGAGAGATAGAGAGAGAGAGATAGTTGCTTTTACTTTTGTGAGAGAGAGTTATTTGCTTAATTTGTAATAATACAGGACTTGGACACTTGAACACTTCGGGCCTAATTTCCGGGTGTTTGTTCATCCGGGGGCTCACCGCGGTTTTCTCGAGTTTTCTTGACTGTCATTTTCCGGTTTTGATTTCTTTTTCATTTCTTTTGTGGATTGAGCCCTTAGTTGTAGGCCTTGATTGATCGATTAGAATAGGTCCAAACATCCTAACCAACAATTGCATTTACCTATAGATCGTGCTTGAACTTAGTTTAATTAAAACAGCGAAGTCACTCTTCTTTGATCCGCGCGCCGTGAGCTCTCCCCGCAAAGTGCTTTCTCCTAAACTCAAGTGTGTTGAGCAGAGGAGGGGGGAGCCTAGACCGGACCTTAGGATTGAAGATTAGCGATTAGCTTGTGGTTCTTCACGTTAGAAGTTGCCTACCTTAGGACGATTTCCGCATTGCACACCGACATATAGATTAGGTTTATAAATTCTGCTTTGCATCCCGCATGGAGAGAGCTGGGATTCGTTGTAAGTCTTCTTACTTTGCATCCATCATTTAGGCACAAAGGTGAGATTTCCATCTTGGTGCCGACTTGCATTGGCTTTTCCCGACTCTTTTCTCCCTCTGATTTTGGACAAAGTAGGATAAAGAAAATAAAAAAATCGTTAGGCGCTTGTTTGAATCTACTCAAAAAAAGCGATAACACCAAAAAAATTAAAAAAGGGACTGCTAAGAAAACGTTGACCTAAATAAAATTGGTAATTGGACTCATTGATTGGGGAGAGTAACACCCTCACTTGTTTTCAGGTTGCATGGGAAGGTCTCCTTCCAAGTGAGGTGAGCGCTTCGTAAGGATTAGAGCCAAAAACCCAACTTGTGGCTGTCTTGTATGTCGCCTGGATTTCCGAAGTATTGGCGCTACTATCGTACGTAGTCGAGTAGGGCTTGGTCGCCATTGGTGACTCACTATTGTGTGAGCATCGACCTTGTCCGAAGTACCGAGCATAGGCCACGCCTTCACGGGTGTGTCTGTCTCACCGGTTGCGTCCGAGTAGGATCTTGCACGCTCACGGGTGATTCCGTTGCGAGCGAGGTCCGAAGTATTGGTTTCGCCTATCGGCTTCCTCCCTCTATTTCTTTGGCTGAGTAGGGATCCAGGAAGGGTTACAAGGACCTTAAAAAGCGCAAGTTACAGGTTACACAGGAGGAGGACAAGTACGGGAATACTTTTCCGACAGTACTCTCGCTCCTATAGGCGTAGCGCTCTAAGGACTCGTTGAAAGATAAATTCCTGAAATCAAGATAAAAATTACAAAGATAAAAGCCGAACCTTCACGGCTTCATGTGTTAAGTTGGTGAACTTCCTTGTCTTGTGTTTGGTTGCTAGTTACATTTAGGTCAAAGATCAAAAATATCGCGCCTTTGCGCAAATTTTGTTCCCCTTCTATTTGACCCTTGCTCATTGTGAGCCTTCTATTGTTTTGCAATCCTCTTTATTTCTTGTTTACCCTCGTGCTCTTCATCCAACATCCTTTCCTCTTGATCTTCTCCAGATGTCGTCACACGGATGGTTTAGTCGGGACCTCGCCGACGCCCACATCGATTCCGTGCCGGCAACATCTTCAATAAAGAGGGGTGATCTCCGAAGAGTTAATTCGGATCTTGCAAATGTCTCCTTGGACTCCCCTATTCTCGCCTCTTTCAATACTTGCCTTTCTCCAATAAATCCGCTATTCGGGATGGACTCGCAACCCGAACTAGCACTTCCCCTTCCAATCAACCAGGATTACTCTTGTCCCCGAAATAACCACTTGTGGATGGAGGTCGATTTAAGTCAATATCATATGCTCCATTCACAACATTCTGGGATTGACCTTAATCCCAGATTCATCTCAACAGCAGGTGCTGAGGAAGATACTGATCAGGGTTTACTCCGTCATGCAGATCCTCCACCCGATCACGAGTCAGAGATTCAAGTGCAGTCTGAGATGGCAGGTGGAAGAGGAAAAGGACCACATCCCCAGCAGGAGCCTGAAGTCAATACAGGGGAAGGACAATACACCACGCAGGGCGAGGTTAACAGTCAGCTGCTGGCTTCCATCCAAGCCATTCAGCAGCAGTTGACTAATCAGGCCCTAGCCCAGACAGCCTTCCAGGACATGCTGAACGATCTGAGGAGGAGGGCCGATGCAAGAGACGGCCGACGAGAGGATGATCCGAACTACGACCCCAATTTTCATGAAGTCAGAGATGAGTTTTCAGTGGGACCAGAATATGAAGCAGCAGAAGAAGATCCACCGCAGCCGAAGCCTACACTGAAGGAAACCTAAAACCCAGGAGCGTGGCGCATCACTGAGTGGATCCAAGTTCCACGTATGCATGCCCACTTCGAGCTGAAGCCGCAATTTCTATCATTGCTTCCCACTTTCCATGGGAACACCACTGAAGAACCATACATTTTTCTCAAGAAGTTTGGCCGCATCTGTTCCACTGCTCACTACCCCGGAATCCCTCTGGATGTAGTCAAGATGACCGCGTTTCCCTTCAGCCTTCAAGACAAGGCCCTTTATTGGGTTGACCATCTTGGGAAGGTCGTCACCACCTGGGAGGAATTGAAATCTGCCTTTCTCCATAAATTCTATCCTCTCGGGAGATTGAACCAGATGCGCGCTCGGATCTCCAGTTTCTGCCAGCAGCCCCACGAGACAATCCACGAAGCGTGGGAGAGATTCAAAGATCTTCAAGAGAAGTGCCCCCACCATGACATTCCAAAGACAAGTCTCGTACAACACTTCTTTGGGGGGCTATCCTTTGAGGGACAAAAGCTTGTAGATGCAGCTTGCGGTGGTTCACATTTCAACAAGGACGAGGACGTGGTATGGAACGTCTTCGAAGAAATGGCTGAAGGAGAAGCATCCCAATCCTCGTCCAGAATATACATGAAGCCACCAACCGCCATCAGCAAGCTAGTGAACATGGCTTCTCACACCGAAGACAAGGATGAGAGCTCCAACCTGAGCATCATTGGGAGCCACTTGTCCAAGGTGGATATCATCGAGAAGAGGTCGTAGGACCTCGAAAAACTGGCAGTTATTGAGAAGAGGACCCAAGGTCTGGAAAAGCTCGACCAAATTTCCCAATAGCTGGAGCAGCTCGTCCGTGCTTTAAATGCAAACATGTGCAACGTTGTGTCTACTCCTGCCGAGCCGAATACTGAGAAGAAGGAGCCCGCAATGAAGCAACACCATCAGCCGACTCCGCAGCAGCCCCAACCTGTCCAGCACGTGTACTACGTGCAGGCCCCGGAGCAGCCCCCGCAGCCCCAGACACAGATGGTTATGTATCAACCAAAGCCCCAGCCAGCATACTCTGAGCAGTTCTCTCCACCCCTGCCACTGATTCAGGAGATCAATGGCGTATGGAACAATAAGCACAGTTGAATCGTCCTCAGGGACAACCTCAGGGTCAGAACATGGGCAACAGGCCCTATCACCACCAGCAGCAGGGTGGGAGACCCTTCCAGCCTTCTTACCAGTATCAGCCTCCATCTCAGGGTAACACCTGGAGGCAGAATTACCAGCACGGTCCTCAGCAGTCCGGATATCGCGGACAGGGATATCACCAACAGCCGGCTGCTCAGTTCAATCAACATTCCTCTAACCCTCCTCCTCATCAATTTTCACAAGGTTATCAGTCGCAATCTCAGCAGTCATATCAGCATTCTAGACCCCAGCAGGGGGACTTCTCTGAGATTGTGCCAGTCAATCCGGCCCTGGTCTGTTTAGAGCAACTGATGAAAAATATGGCTGAGATGAACCAGAAGATCGACGACCTGGCGGCAGCCAAGACCGCCATACCAGCCCAGGTCGAAGCAAACCCAAACAATTTCCGACGCAAGGAGCAGGTAGCCGGTAGTGTCCAACCCGAATCAGGTGAATTAAATTGTTTTTTATCTAACGCTGTTACTCTCAGGAGCGGTAGGACACTCCAGCCATCGGCGACGGCGAAGGGAAAGCATCTTGCATCTGACGGGGAATCGTCAGTCCAGCCAACACCAGGGCCGAGCAGTATTTTGGGAGCAGCACCAGCATGCGGAAAATCACAAAAAAATGAAGAAAATATAAAAACACAAAAAGGTAGCAGTAACCTCGGTGGAGATCAGCCAGCATTGGAGCCGCCTGCACCTGCCTCTCAGCCAGTTCCTGACAGGAGGAGCACCGCACCTGCAGCGAGTCCAACGCCAGCACCTGAAGCCGAGCCTGTCATTTTTGGTCCACAAATTGTAGATGAATCCATTCCTTTTTGTCATCTACCTGTACACAACAATATGGACACTATTTTGAATGATATTGGTGAAGATGTTGTAAATATTCCTTTTCCTGAAGCAATGAAAAAACACAAAAAAATAAAAAAATTGAAAAATGCTTTGTTTGATCCTGCTATCATAGAAATCATTCAGAATTTGGTGCTGAATATGCCATTGATGAAAGCTCTTGAGTACATGCCCGCCGTGAAGAAAGGATTGAAAGAGGCATGCACGACCAAGCGCAGGCCAAACCCCCACAATTCCAGAAGCAAAGGTGGCAAGTCCGAAAAGCACATCCTCACAATGGCCACCGTTAACGCCATCAGCAACCTCCCAGATAAAAAGCCAGATATGGGAGCACCTCTTGTACGTTGTCAGATGTTCAATCAAGATTTCGAACGAACACTTCTCGACAGCGGGTCTTCTGTCAATTTGATGCCAGCCTCGCTACTCACGGAGTTCAGGTTAGGACCGCTCAAGCCTACAAAGATGATTCTGCAGTTTGCAGACAAGTCAGTCAAGCGGCCTAGGGGCCTGTTGGAGGACGTGATCGTCACGGTTCAGGGAAAGTCATTCCCGGCCGATTTTGTGGTCTTAGATATGGACGTCCCCTCTCCATTGCTCCTTACCCCGATCATACTCGGAAGACCATTTCTGCGGACATCAAACACAGTAGTGAATTATGGGACGGGAGAAATCACTTTTGGTGCTGGCAATGAAATAATCAGAGTAGAGACCCTGTCTGAGGGAACACCAGCCGCGCAGACATCTACATAATGTGCAAGGGTGATTGAATATGCTAACAATTGCGACTTTCTAGCAGAAATTCAAGATACGAATTTATTTCTGGATGACAATGAGATCCATGAACTCCTTTGTCCCGAGGAGGAAGTGGAGTGTGCAGTCGAATTTCCCCTTATCAATCAGGATGAGGAACTCGCTGATGTGCTGCAAGAGACTGTTGTGGGGGTAATGTGCCTTCAGAACCAAGAGCTGAAGTCTGAAGAATCCTTGAATGAAGAAGAAATTATTGAGGAATTCTGTCAGTATTTGAGAGCAGAAACAGATCAGAATATGATGGACACCGAACAGTTGAATGAATCACCACCTGCACTGATAGCTGAAGTCACCACTGAAGCAGCTCAGACTCCGCCAGAGCTAAAACCTTTGCCCTCCAACATGAAGTATGCCTTCCTTGCGGGAGAACCTAATATGCACCCGGTCATCATCAATGCCCATCTGACCGAAGACCAAGAATCTCGCCTGATGGAGGTTCTTGAACGCAATCGCAAGGCGATAGGCTGGCGAACTTCTGATCTCCATGGGATCAATCTGTCACTCTGTTCGCACCGCATCTTTCTGGAAGAAGATTGCAGGCCCTCTCGAGAATTGCAAAGAAGATTAAATCCGAACCTGTGGGAGGTTGTTATGAAAGAGATCCAGAAATGGTGCGATGCAGGATTTATCTATCCCATCTCCGACAGCAAATGGGTGAGCCCGTTGCATGTTGTGCCCAAGAAATCAGGGATCACCATTGTGAAGAATGACAAAGGAGAGGAGATTGCTACCAGAGTACCCACTTCTTGGCGAGTATGCGTGGATTACAGAAGACTTAACCTCGCTACCAAGAAGGACCACTTTCCTCTACCCTTCATCGACCAGATCTTGGAGAGATTGTCCGCGAAGGAATACTTCTGCTTCTTGGATGGATACTCTGGGTATAATCAAGTTGCTATTGCTCTTGAAGATCAAGAGAAGACCACGTTCACCAGTATTTTTGGCACATATGCCTTCAGACGGATGCCGTTCGGGCTATGCAACGCCCCAGCCACATTTCAGAGGTGTATGCTTGCAGTTTTTGCCGATATGGTGGGCAACTTTCTCGAGGTCTTTATGGACGATTTTTCGGTCTACGGAGATTCCTTTGATCAATGCCTGGATTATTTAGACCGAGTCTTACGGAGGTGCTGCGAAGTCAATCTTGTGCTCTCATGGGAGAAGAGCAACTTCATGGTGACCGAAGGAATTGTGTTGGGTCACGTTGTTTCTAAACGTGGCATGGAGGTTGACCCAGCCAAGGTGGATGTGATTTCCAAACTTGATCCACCTACAAACATCAAGCAAGTCCAGCCATTCTTGGGCCATGTCGGTTTTTACCGACGTTTCATCAAAGATTTCAGTAAACTGGCCAGACCGTTGACTGAGTTGCTCGGCAAGGACAATGAATTCATTGTAGATGACCGTGTTCTCCTTGCCTTTAATCAGTTGAAAGAGCTCATCACGCAGGCCCCTGTTTTACAGCCACCGATTTGGACTCAGCCTTTCGAGATCATGACCGACGCGTCAGATTACGCCATCGGAGCTGTACTGGGACAGAGGAAAGATAATGTACCATTTGCGATTCACTACGCTAGCCGAACGCTCGATGAAGCCCAGAGAAACTACACTGTCACTGAAAAGGAGCTGCTAGCGGTAGTTTTCGCCTTGGAAAAGTTCAGATCATACCTCCTTGGGTCCAAAGTAGTCATTTACACTGATCATTCGGTCATTCGATACTTACAGCAGAAGAAGGACGCCAAACCATGTCTCATTCGGTGGATCCTTCTCCTCCAGGAATTTGACTTGGAAATCAAAGATAAACCTGGGGTAAAGAATGTAGTGGCCGATCATCTGTCAAGGCTTCCTGAACTAGAGTCTCCTGAACTGAACCTGCAGCCGATCACAGAGACCTTTCCAGATGAGTCAATTCTGTCTGTCGCCTCACTTCCTTGGTATGCTGACATCGTGAACTATCTAGTTACCAAAAAAATCCCACAGGACTGGCCTAAATTGAAAATAGACAGGTTCTTGTCTAAAATTCATTTCTACCAGTGGGAAGACCCGTATTTGTTTCGTGAGGGAGCAGATTGTATCTGGAGAAGGTGCATCCCTCATGATGAAGTTCCAAGTGTCCTCGCTTTATGCCATGATCAAGATTCTAGAGGACACCATTCAGGCAAACGAACGGTAGCAAAAGTTCTTCAAAGTGGCCTCTGGTGGCCTTCATTATTCAAAGATGCAGATGAGTATGTCAAATGTTGCACTGACTGCCAGAAGATGGGTGGAACCATAGGAATGAGAGATACGATGCCTCTGAAATACATTCAGATCTCAGATGTCTTTGACGCATGGAGCATCGACTTTATGGGCTCGTTTCCTAACAGTCAGGGTTGTGAGTATATTCTGCTTGCTGTCGATTATGTCAGTAGATGGGTGGAGGCTATTCCCGCCCGAGCCGCCGACAGCAGGACTGTCTGTCGATTCTTGAGAGATCACATCATAGCACGGATTGAGATTCCCAAGATTCTCATATCTGACGGGGGTAGTCATTTCATAAACAGAGAGGTGAAGAAGCTGACCCAAGAATTCTGCATTGAACATCGTGTTGCTTCACCCTACCACCCGCAGTCCAATGGCTTAGCTGAATGTTCAAACAGGGAGATCAAGACAATCTTACAGAAGCTTGTGCGTCCGGATCGCAAGAACTAGTCTCAACTACTTGATTCCGTTCTATGGGCTTATAGAACAGCGTACAAGTCACCCTTGGGAATGTCTCCCTACCGCCTTGTGTATGGCAAGCCATGTCATCTGCCCGTTGAACTTATTCACAAATCTTTATGGGCCATTAACATCTGTAATTTGGACTCCAAGCAAGCAAGAAAGAACAGGAAACTGGATCTGAACAGATTACTGGAATTCAGAGATTATGCATATGACAACAGCCTGATGTACAAGGAGAAGGTCAAAACATGGCATGACAAGCATATATGTCGCAAGTCCTTTGATCCAGGTCAGAAGGTGTGGTTGTTCGATGCGAAATTGAAGATCTTTCCAGGCAAATTATAGAGCAAATGGACTGGGTCGTTTTTTGTTAGGCAGGTGTGTGACAACGGAAGTATATTGATATCCAATCTGTCAGCTGACGCACAGCCATTTGTAGTCAATGGACAACTTCTGAAGCCATACCTTGAACATGATACATTCATGGATGTTGTTGACTCAGTTCAAGTAATCTATGAGGATGAGCTGAATATCTCCAAAGAAGCAGAGAGAAGTGAAGCACAACAAAACATTTTTGAATGATTTTTTGTCTTTTTCTTTTTCTTCTTTTCTTCTTTTCAATGTCTTTTATCCCCTTCTACCGAATTGATGCCATCCCTTTCATCATTGCTACACTTAGGATGTACTCTATCCTAAGTATAGGGGGGATGCGCATCCCGAGTTGCTCATATCCTCTTTCATCCCTTTTTCTTCTTTTCTTCTTTTCTTCTTTTCCTCTTCTATTTTCTTTATCTATCAAAAAGGTGTCACCCCTTGTAGATAGTTTTCTATACTTAGGACGTACTTTGTCCTAAGTATAGGGTGTGTGCACCCCGAGTTAATTCTATTCTTCTCGATCCTCTCCCTTGTCTCCTCTTCTTGCCTATACTTAGGGATACCTTACCCTAAGTATAGGGGGAGACAATCTGAGTACGATCTGTTCATTCCCACCCTTGACCCTCCCTGCTTTGTGTACAGTCTGCTATACTTAGGATTACTTGATCCTAAGTATAGGGGGAACGGTCATCTTCTCATTGGTTCGTTTATTTATTCTTTAGACTTGTCTATACTTAGTACGAGTTATGTCTTCTCTTTTCTCTTCGATCTATGAGGACATAGCTCAGGCTAAGTATAGGGGGGTCGTATATACTACGTATATACTTTAGCCATAACTCGTACTTTCGTATTTTCTTAATAAATATGGCTAAAAATTCTTTAAAATTCATTAAAAGTCCTTAATAAAAAGATGTGGTTATTCCTCAAATTCTTTTTGTATTTACTGATTAATAAATCAGGTGAAAATGTTTTTTTGCAAAATGTTTGAAAAATAGTTTGAAATTCTTTGTGAACATTTATTGAAAACTATTTTGAAAATATTTTGTTACATGTTTTCAACCTGTGTAAAATGTGTGGTTTGCAAAATTTATTTTCTTTGTGTGAAATAAAATGTTTGAAAAATGATTTGCAAATGGTTTGAAAAATGGTTGCAAAAATGTTTGAAAAACCTATATATACTGTTTTGAAAGCCTTTGCAAAATGATTTTCAAATGTGTGTATATGTTTGCAAAAATGTTTGTAAAAACTATTTTGGACTATAGTTTTGAAAAATTGTGTGAAAAAGCTTTTGTTAAATAAGTTTGAGGAACGCAGACATCTCATCAAAATCTACTATGTATATATGTGTAAAATTGATCACTTACCATTGTAAATTCTTAAAATCCACTTCTTGTATATATAAGACCGTGCACATATTTTCACCTTGTTTTCAGCCAAAATCTTTCTGTTTTCAAAAATCCCAAAAACATTTGCAAAATTAAAATCCAAAAACATTTGAAAAATCCTTTTGAAAAAGACAAAAAAATGCATCTGCATATGCATGCATCATCTTTTCAAAAATCCATAAAAAGTTCAAAATCTTTGAAAATTGCATCATAAAAATATTTTCTGCATATCATTTGCATAGCATGAGCATTTTTTGGATTGAGTTTGATCGTTGAACGAGTCTAAATAAAATCCGGAGATTGGAGCTTGATTGGACCTTAAAATCTACCTAATAACAGGAACCTTATAGGAACTGGGTTTGAGGTAATTCAGGTCTAGTTGACTTAATTCTTTGAGGATCACGGGACTAGGTTCAATGGATTCTTGACTGCCTAAGTAGAGTATTTCGGAGCACGCGCACGACTCTTGTTGATAATGACATAACTTGGACACCTGCACCTTTCACATGGCTCAACTCAGTTGGAGTGGTGAGGGGATTGGATTTGCTGGTATGAGACGCACACAAGTGGAAACATTTGTCCTCCTCTAGGGAGGGAAGTGCACCCCAACCCGTCCAGTGATGAGGAAGTCTAAAGACAGGAGGTTGTGGGTTGCGATAAAGCTTCAAAAGAGGGATAGTCTACTGGCTCAAGAGGAAAAACTCCTTATGTAAATGCTGCTGTATATAATATTCAAAAAAAATTGTGTTCAGGCATGTACAAAAATAAAGAGCCTGCGAAGTATGTACAAAGTCAATAAGCAAGCTTGAGTTCCAAAGTCAAATATGTGAGCCTGCAGCAGGATGACTTGACTACACTGGTCTTGCATCCCAGGATAGGTGGCTACACTGGCTACCGTCCATTCTTCTCTTCACCCCCTCCTCTTGAGCTGGTTGTCACTTGAACTTAGAAGGGAATACCCCGCTCCTCGAGGATGGAGTTATTGGATTGGGGAATCATTGGGTTGTTGTACTAGAGAAGTCAGTCTCTTTGTCATTCTAGTTGGGGAGAGCCACCATCACTTACATTGTACGAGTCAGATTCATAGTCGTAAGAGTTTGTGTATGAGTTGAAGTATTTCTGACCTGGCTATTGAGGAGACTTGAGCAGAGTTTTGGGGTTCTCAAGGACTGTTGGATTTCAAATTCGGTTCTCACTAAGGTTCCGCCCGCACTAAAACTCCAAAGGTCCGACTTAATCTCCAAACTTTGATTTTGTGAAGACAAGTTTGATAATTGAACTAAATCTAAGTTCTTCTTTTTCTTTTCTTTCTTTTCTTTTTGCACTTATTGCATAAGTGTTTGCTAGGGACTAGCAAAGGTAAAGTATAGGGGGATGATGAATCCACATTTCATCATCTTTATTCTATCATTTTGGCCTCAAAAACCCTGGCAAATGCCTGTAAATAGCCTTAATTCCTGCATTTTAGCATTCATGCACATAGGTGTAAATAGTGTATAAAATGTGGTTTTTAAAAGCCAAAATTATAGAATAAATAAAAGAAAAGAAAAAGAATAAATAATTGTAAATATTTTATGACCCGAAACCCCGAGACCTAGGCATAGGTCGACAAGGAATAAAGTAGGGGGAGATAAGGGCAAAATACAGTGTAAATACCTATACTTTCTGTTCATTTTTTATTCATTTTGGGACCTATTTTTTGTTCCACTTTTTATACATCAAATAAAGAAACTTTGTACATGAAAGATGTGGATAATTAAATAAAGAAAAATACAAAATTGATTTCACAGAGAAATAATGTACAGATAAAAAGTTATGGTCTGAATAAAAATCCAGAATCCCAACTTCCCAGACCCGTATCTCACAACTGACAAGTCCAAATGCATCAAACTCACCTTTAATTGTATATAGAATAAAATAATCTATCCAATAGTGGTGGTTTCGCATTTGGCGGAGCTACGGTTTGAAAGTTGAGTTTTGGACCCCTATTGTACACTTATACAGATTAAAATATTCAATTTATTATTTATTCATTATTTTTGTATTTTTATATTTTATAATTTTGTAAATATTACTTATAATAATTATGTCTATTAAAATCAGAATATAAATGCAAAGAAAACTCAAAATAAAAATATTTGTAAATGAAATACACAGGTATTATACCTATGTACAAGCTTGTACTATATCTACTTATATTTTATTAAATATACAAAACACATCAATAAATTAAAATAAAAATATATTTGTGCATATAAAAGTATTTTATAATTTTATAAAATAATAAATAAAAATAATAAAATTAGAATACACAAAATAAAAATAAAATGCTAAAACACATAGGTATTATACCTATAAAAGGCTGAAAAGTGAACTTGTAAAAATAAGCCTCATAAAAATAATTAAAATTCATAATAAAATACTTCATAAATTAATAAACATTTTTTTATTTTTAACCAAAATGAAATTCATTAATTTACTATTTTATTTCGATTTTTGAAATAATTTTCAGAGGATTTTTCCTGGTTGGTCCACGTGGACCAACCAGGTTGGTCTGACAGTTGACCTCGGTCAACTGTCTGACCTCCTCCTCTAGGCTTGTCAGATGTATTTTTGTCCCATCTTCTCGCCATTTTCTAGGTTCAACCTTGCACCAAATCGTGTCGATGTCTTCTGCGTTTTTGCGCCTCCATCAATGGTGAATCACGCCCAGGTGATTCCTTGGGTCGAGGACCATCGATCGAGGTGCTGGACCCTCGTCTTCCACGTCGTTCGTCAACCCTACAAAAGAGCACCCCCGACTTCAATTCAAATCTAATCCTTCTTTTGCCATTTCCACCCTCAAACCCCTAGCCCTTCGTGCTTCTGGTGACAACAGGCGTCGAATTGAGCCTGGGTTTGAAGCATTTGGCGTCGAATTGAAGCGATTCGACCCTCGCCGGAGCTCCGCTCGAAGCCATCCACTTCCGTCTCCGGTGAGCTTCTCCCTCTTCTTTTTCCTTTTTCTTGTAGCTGTAGCTTAGAGTAGGTTAGGTCCGTAGCAGTTTGCCTTTTCGTTTCGTTTATCGCCATAAATCCACGATCGAAGCCACGGCGGAGCTGAGCTCCGCCCGTCGTTTCCGGCCACGCCACGCACCCATCCGTTCACCTGTCACCTCCATTCTCTCCCTCATCGCTCCGTCGCTCCGCTCCACCCTTCATTTTACCTTGATCTCGCTCAGATCGAGTCCACAGAGCTCCTAGCTCTGCCGTTCGCGGGAGTTCATCGCCCGACCACCCTCCGCCTCCATCGAGCCATTAGATCCCACCTTTTTGCTCGCCTGGTTTTTGCGCACTCAACTTTGCAGGTCCGAGCCCAAGAGGAGGCTCCATCAACCTTCGACGACTGCAGGACCATCCGCCCAGGTCGCCTCCGACGTCCGAGCCATCCACGCCGTCTCCGTTTTGCCGGAGGCCAGCATCAGAGGCGGAGAGGCCCCAGGATCGTTTTGCCCTTGTTCCTAGGGCCGAAGTGGCTGTGTGTCGGCCGCAATCTCCGATCAAAGCTCGCAGGGGAGGTGTTCTTCGTGAACCTCCCCCTGCCGTTGGATCAGAAGCCAGCTCCAGACACTACGCCAGCCGTCCGATCGCCTGTTGCTCCCCGCCGTTGGATCAGCCGCCCACGATCTAATCTTAGCCGTCCAGGACGAAGGGGTACCAGCCGCTCGATGCTCACCACGTGTCCAAGTGAGTCTCCATCGGCCGCACGATCGGGAGCTTGGGTATTTTGCATCTTAAGCCCAAGCATTTTTGTATTTACTTTTTAGTCTAAAAACTTTCATCTGAAGTTTAAAAAATTTTGTAATAATTGCACTTAGGCCCTCACACTTTCACTATTTGCACTTCAGTCCGCTCCACGTCACCGCACATGACTGGGGCACGTGCTCTTTGGACCTTTTGCACTTTTTAACCCGAACTTTTAGGTATTTATAGTTATACCCCTGTGCGTGGTTATTTAAAAATGATTTTGGGTTAATTGCATGTATGCCCTGCCGGCTTTTGATATTTACAAATATGCCCCTGTGAATGATATATCATGTATTCTGCGCGTGTCTTTTTGGCGAAACTTGCACCTAAGCCCCTGGATGTTTATATAATTGCATTTATACCCCTACCAGGCTTAGGAATTTTGTGTGCTTGAGCTATTTATTTCACGCCTCATTTAATTGCTAAAAATTCTCAAAAAAATAGGTTTAAGCTCCTGTTAGCTTCTACTTTCACGCCACATTTTTAGTTTTTAATTTATTGCTTTTTTATATTTATTAAAAATCAAAAACATGTTATTTCAGTACTGTCTAGCTTAGAAAATACCAAAAAATATTAAAATACCTCTAAAAATTCTAAAAAAATCACCTACTGTGTATTTTGATCTACTTTATTTTCAATCCAAAAACCACTAAAAATTTCAAAAGAAAAACCTTGAAAATTCAAAAATACATAAAAACTTCAAAAAAATTTATAAAATCAAAGAAAACTCAGAAAAATATAAACTCAGCTCCTGTTTGTTCCATATTTAATTGACTTTATTTGAAAATTAGTGTGGAAAATTTTTGTGCATGTTTGTTATTTTTAATTTGCATTTTACTCCCAGCCAGTACCTATTTCACTGTTTTCTTTCATTTCAGCATTTACAAATTCCAAAAACACTTTGAAAAATACCCGAAAATCAAAAAAAACAGTAAAAAACTCAAAAAATATCAAAAACATTTTATTTCTGAATTTTTGGTTATTTTTGCACATTTTTTATAAATAGTTGATCTTCCCTTTTATTACATTGTTTTTATTTTCCATTATTAAAAAAATATAAAATATAAATTATAAAGAGGAAAGGGAAGCTACATCATGATGTAGCTAACCTTAGCTACATCAGGGGCAATTTCGTCCTCTTTTTTTATTTTCTTTCTGAAATTTCATTGATGGATTTTCATAACTATATCTCTCTAATATTTCATTCAAATTTCGTCAGAAACAGAGACTCCTACGGCCTCCATCCAGAACAGGTAAAATACAACAAATCTGTGACCGTTAAAAAATGACTGTCTGGATGAAGGCCGTAGGATTCTCTGTTTCCGACGAAATTTGAATGACATATTAGAGGGATATAGTTATTAAAATCCATCATAGAAATTTCGAAAAAAAATAAAAAAAAAGAGGATGAAATTGCCCCTGATGTAGCTAAGGTTAGCTACATCATGTTGTAGCTTCTCTTTCCTCAATTATAAAAATTAGAAAATTAAAAATCAAAAGACAAAATTAAAAATTAAAAAAATAAATAAATAAATAAAAATTAAAAACCCACAAAAAAATTTAGTTTGGCTAAGTGGTTCATTAGACCTAGGTTTGGATTTTTGTCTATACTCTACACCCTTGCTTCCTGTGTTCGACCCCTACTTGCTTGCCACTGTACTTTGTTAGTAGGGTATAATAAATTTTAATGCTTGCTATTGATTGCTTTATTGATTGTGTGGTTTAATTGCTGATGAACGAAGAGGCTTGAGTAGTCGCATCAGCGACAGTGAGTCTGTGTTGTCAGACCACTATTTAGCGGCTCTCGCTTTTTCGCTTTTCACTCGGTAAGGCGGAGCTAAGCAGTGCATGGAAGCAGCTGCAAAGTGGAAATATCTTTTCCAGACCTCACTTGAAAAT
This sequence comes from Ottelia alismoides, assembly GCA_037367405.1. NCBI lineage: Eukaryota > Viridiplantae > Streptophyta > Magnoliopsida > Alismatales > Hydrocharitaceae > Ottelia > Ottelia alismoides. Next base: position 72,281 of record JAZKJV010003968.1, on the reverse strand, counting down.
GGGTTGTCGTCGCTCAATGGGGATTCCAGAAGTTGTCACCTACGGGTTCTCAGAGCTAGACCTCTCTCCTCACAAATGGCGGATATTTTCGATGATGGGGTTGCTTCTAGTTTTGATTGGAGAGCTGTTAGGATTAGTGAGAAGATCAGGCGATGTGGACAATGAGGAACGATCAAGGAGGAGAGAGATGGAGGTGCGGAGAAATCCAGGAGGAAGCGGTCGACATGGAGATGGTTGAGGGTGCTCGATCGTAGATGATGGGAGGTGGGGAACTCAGCTGAGGGATTCAGACGTAGGAGACGAAGCATGGTCGCTTGATTGGTCAAGATAGAATGGCCTTGGAATTAACACATGGCCAAGAGAAAGAGATAAAAGAAACTAAAACAAAAGGAAAGAGAAATTGAATAAAAAAGGCCAAATGATCCGGACCATTGGATGAAGGGGTACACCATCCAGTGGCCCAAAAAGGGGGCGACTAAATGAGTAAGTGAGGGTGACGCGTGGTGGCTCTAGGAGCTGCCACGTGTCACTCCAAAAAAATCAGAAAATAAAATCAAAGGAAAATTGAAATAAAATATAAAACAACCTCAAATCAAACAATGATCTTCATGAAAGTTGTTCAACTTAATGAGATCTACAACTTTTCTGAAAGGAACAAAACCTAAAGAAATCATCTATATAAAAGTGGATTTTTATGGTATTTTATGTACATAAATATCATTTTTTATTTTTTGTAAATGTTTTTGTGGTTTAAAATTAAATAAAAATTCAATATAAAGTAGAATTAAATATAATAAAAATATTCAAACGTTAATCTATTTTTGGGATTCTTAATGAATGGTGAAATTAAGAAATAAAAGTGTACTTATATATATACTATATATATAGACTCAACATGACTTCTTTTTTTATTTTTGAATTTTTTTAGATTTAGATTTATATACAATTGATTAAGTATAAATCAAAGAAAACTAGTAAAAAATAAATTAATTAATTAAAAAGAGTCAATTATATACATAAGTTAGTCAACATATACAATATACAATGTGGACCCAAAACCTAAGTTTTACATATGAACTCCGATTCTTTTGAATTTGATCGTAGATTATTGAATGTACATTAATTCAAAAATGAGTATGAATTCATAGGAGACTACATGTGAGAGATATTTGCATTTGCGCCTTTTTGTCCCAAAATTGGGGTTTAATTTTATTTGACATATATACAAGTTATTATTTTTCTGATAATTATGTTTAATGATATAATTTTGTTTAATGTTATTAGTATGTATACAATGGAGTTGATTTTATTTCATTTGGAGTTAGTATAAAAAATGAAAAATGAGTAAATTTGGGTTAATATACAAGTGAAATATATGCACACAATTATTGGCTTCTTATTAATGCAATTTTGAATGATAATATATGGATATTATTTACAAATGCATGAGTGATAATAATGCAATGTTACTTTCTAACTACAATTAATTACTTGGAAATAGATCTCTATTTTCAGCTTTTAAAGTGATGAATGACATATTCATCATTACGTTGTAGGGGAACTGTGATGAGTTGTTCATGTCTAAGACCACAAAGTCCATATGGATTTCTAGTCCCTCTATAGAATGACAATGTCTTTATCGATTCCCCTCAACCGCTTCACATATTGATCAACAACATGAAGGAATACGCATGCTTTATGACGTGGCCCTAATTCGAAAGAGTCAAGTAGCGAGGACGACATGGAATTGATAGACGAACCGTTGTCTAATAAATTATGGTAAAAAATTGATTGTGATAATCTGGCACCTAACTAAGTGTGTAAAATAATCCTTTTTCTTACATTGAGGTATTCAATATATAACACAGATTGGCCTTGATCAGGACGTGTTTCTCGATTCTTGTTCATTTCTTTCGATGTTACACACATCACAATTTTAGATTCATTTTTAGCTTTAGGAAATGATTAAATGCATCATGTACATAGATTTCAAAAACACATTCTCTTTGCACATATTTTCAATGTTAGGATATGGGACATAGCACTTTGATCTCCTTTGACCATGTTTTCTCGGACATTGCTTTGAGGAAAGGAACAATTCTCAGAATAAAATTGGCATCTTTTATTAAATTTGAATCAAGACTATATACATCATTCTATACATGAGAATCAATGTGCAAATTGGTAGTCTTGGAATTACGCACATGACTATCAATATAAAGGGAATGCAGACATGTGCTCGGCTTATACATGTGTGCCTTATCTTAGCAGCTCAATCCTCATCTATCACCAACCTTTCATCTTTGCACTAGGTGTGTGGCAGCTTGTTTTGGTCATTATCTACATGTGTTGGATGTGAAGCTTGATTGGATCAACTTGCAGCTCTGCTCTTAGATCTTGGCAGCGTGATTGTCTTCCTTTCTCTTCAGAGAGAGACCATGCAATATGGTCGGTGCAACATGTACCTCTCATCGAGAATTGTTGGTTGAGAACTACTACTCGATACTGGAATTTGGAGTGCGAGTAATTTGTCGATGCACTTGTGCATCAAGTCCATATCAATCTAGTGGTCGACCTACATACAGTTGTTTTTGAAAACACTTCAAATATTTTATCGTCGTAAAAAAGGGGGAGATTGTTAGTATATAGACAAAACTTGTGTAGTTATATTCAATATAGGTCAAGAGTAGATGTGACCAATGGGTTGGGGGCCCGCCCGCCCAGCCCGCTCATGGGTCGGGTTTGGGCTAGGAGATTTGGGCATGGGATGGCCCGGCCCGACCAGCAAAACATAAAAAATACATTAATATAAGCTGAATAATACATATATTAATATGGTACACTTCAAGATTTTCATATGTAACACTAATTTTAAATAAAATTTAATATTTTACATGTCAAGTAACATTCAAAATACTAGTATTAGTTATATAATGTATAAATGGTATTAATAAAATCATTTATTCAATTTAAATACCATTAAAAAATTTAATGGAAAAAGAACGAAATGGGCCATGGTTCGGCCCATGGTGGGCTTTGGATAGAGGTTTTCTTAACCTTAGCCCATTCAGCATGGCCCATGGGTCGGGTCAGCTCGCATTTTGGCCAAGTCTAGTCAAGAGCAAGAAAGCTACCGGACAAAAAACAAGCTTAAGACTGAGGAGCTCAAACTTAAGAATCTTAAGTGAAGAAGAAGTTAAGAAGCCAAAGGAGTTCAAAACTCAGACCAAAAAAATGATCTCGATCTCAAGAAGAAGATGAAGTTTTTTTCTTTTATTGAGTCCTACATTTTGTAATTATCCTATATTGTAAAAGACCTCAAGCAGCATGCATCTTGCTTTTCAAAACTTTGACTTTGACTTTTAGGTCAAAGAGTCAAGCTGATCGATCGACCTTCCTGACCTGATCGGTCATCTATGATTGACCACATTTCTTGACTGATCGATCATCCTCTTGTTATGATCGGTCGTTGTTTGATCTCACTTGATCATCTAATGGTCACCAAATAATCGATTATCTTACTTCACCGATTGATCAATATTTGAATTCTGATCAATCAATCTTTCTACCTAGTTGATCATATCAGCATCACCAATCATCATATTTTCCTGGTCGATCTTATTCCATTTTGAGAAGTTTTTTTAAGGCAATTACATTCCCGATTTGTTCACAATAATTACTCTTTCAAAGACAATGTCTATAGGAACTCTAGCCCTATAAATAGGACCCTATACCTCACTTACTCAAAACACAACAAAGATAAGCAAGCTCCCTTCTCTTTGTTCTTCACTACAAACCATGAGAGAAAGTTGTACGACCAATTTTTTTGATATGCGCTTCACGCCTACAACTATAGTATTCTGCGATCAATTCTTACGAACACGCTCATCTCCTTATAAAATTGTTCATATGTTTACACCATATCCTTCATTGTATATTTACTTTAATGTTAAGAATGTTAGATTTGATTACCTATATACAGTTGTGTTGATCGTGTAATTGATGAATCTGTGATTCATCACTATAAAAGTTGAAAATAGAGCTTTGTTCCTGAGTAATTAGTTGTATTCCATCACTCTTATTGCATAATTAGCATTCATGCATTTGTAAATAATATCTGCATTTTAGCATTCATATTTGCATTAAATAAAGGAGTAAAATTTACTTGTAAATATTCACTTGTAAATTATCTAAAATCATCTATTTGTATCTATTTTATACTAACTCCAAATTCAATAAAATCAACACTATAGTGTATATATTAATAACACTAATAAAGGAAAAATATACAAAAAAACACCAACTTGTAAAATTCTCCAATAAAACCCTAATCCAAGTTTGAGACTATGAATCTTAAAATGTGCATATCTCTTTCATACAGTGTCCGATTTAGGTCATTTTTAAAGTAATATACATTCAAAGACCTTTAAAACAATACTAATTTCATAAAAATCGGAGATCGTATGTGAAACTTGGGTTTTTGGCCCCTATTGTATATTGTACATATTTACTAAAATACCCTTCATTTTATCTTTTCTTTCTTAATTATTATAAATCCAAAAAAATAGATTAAGTTGTAAATATTTCTTTCATATTTTCTCTAACTTTATTTTAATTTTTTTATTATTTAAAAATGAAAAAATTGCAAAACATAAAAATACGGTATTTTATACCTATAAGATACCATCCAAAAATACACTTTGTACATATGGCTTATTTTGATTTTCGATCCTTAACAAAATTTGCAGATCTCGTTGAGACAAGCAACTTTCATGTTGACCACTTTTTGATTTGGCCCATTTGTTATTTCTTTTTTATTTTTATTTGCATTTAATTTGTGATTTTTCTGGGAGCGATACATGGCAGCTCCTGGAGTAGCCATGTGTCACCCTGTTTTTTTTCGCAATTTAATTAATTTAATTAATTTATTCATTTATTATTTTTTACTTATTTATTTTAATTAATTAATTTTATTTATTTATCTATTTTCATTTTTAATAATTTCCTTTTACTTTTATTTTCTCTTCATTAATTTTAGTAGCCTTCTTATTTTATTTTATTTATTTTATATTTTTTCCTTTTACTTCTTCTTTACTTGTCTCCCACTCCAAGTCTCCACCACTCCTCCACTTCCTCCACCATTCCTCCACTTTCTCCACCTCTTTTCTAACTTCCTCCTCCTTTTTTATTCTCTTCTCCTCCCTCATTTTTTCATCATCTGTCATTCTACGAGTGAGAGAGATTTTAGCCCCGTTGAAGCCGCGAGGTGACATCTCCCTCTTCGACGTCGAGCAATCACAAGCCAAAGGTGAGATCCAGTGGTCCACACCACCGTCACGAGTTTCTTCGAAGCCCGTCCAGCTTCTCTGCTCTGATTTCACCCGCTGTTGATCGAGGCCACAACCGAAGTCCAGCATAGTTGCTCCACAAAATCCAACGAATCACAAGTAAGTTATCCTTCTCTTTTTCCTCATTTTTTTATCTACCATTTAATTTTTTGTTGTCTTATCTTCATTATATCATCACAACCACCAACATCACCATCTCATTCACCACATTTTCATTTTATTTCATTTCTACATTTTTTCCTGTCAAAAAATTACAAAAAAATTTAAAAAAAGGAAAAAAAAGAACATAGGGAAGCAAGAAGCAACCCCCTTCCTCCACGTCATGCACGCCTCCTCCGCCTCCTACTACGCCACCCTACGTGCGACCTTCCCCTGTTGTTCCTCCAATGGTCCTCGACCTGTAGTCGCCCGCTGTCGCCTGCGCGGCCTCGACCTCCTGCTGCACGACGCTGGCGACACGCCCCGTGACTAGGGTTAAGATATCAGATAAATCTCGAGAGGTTGTTGTGACCCAAATCGTGAAGCGTGATCAACAAGAAAACAATGAAACCACACAAACAACAGATAAAGCACTCAAAGCAATGTTAGCGGTCTATGCTATTTATTTAACCTGGTATAGCGACCTGGGTCGAAGAAAAGGAGCACATAAATGTATGAAGTAGGACTAATCAGAGAAGAAAAACATATTTTTGGGGTTTTTAATTTTTTTAATTTTTTATATTAAGAAAATAAAACAAAGAAATGAATACAAAGCAAGTTTCAACAATTTTTATTAAGAGTAAAAATGCTCAAAAATAGGAAACAAAAATATTTTTATGTTTTTCAAATATTTAGATGTTTTTGGTGATTTTATGGAATTTTTCCAATTTTTATATGAAAGATTTTATAAAAATCAAACAAGAGCTAAACAAGGAAAACAATGTACAACCTGGACCAAAATGCAGATTTAAAATATTAAAAATGTCCTAATGTCCTGGTTGTGATTTTTATGAAAAAGTAAATAAAAATATCTAACTACATAAACTGAAATCCTATTTTTTTTATTTTCTAGAATTTTTAACGATTTTTATAAGGTTTTTATAGTTTTTAGCTTTTTAGGGTTTTTATAACAGATAATGCAACAAAAATTGTACTGGAATTAAAACACACAAAACCAGCACGCATGATTTTTGTAATTTTCATGGCAATTTTCATTTATTTTTGGTGTTTTAGAAAACAGACAAAATACATTTTTAAGGTTTTCTATTTTTAGAAAATATCAAATAAAACTCAATTAATTCACAAAAATTACCATAAATATTATGTGTTAGGAAGAGCTAATTGTAATTTTTATGGAATGTTTGGAGTTAATTAGGCATTTATTTGATTAAAAACAACACACACAACAAGCAAGGACCTAAATGCAATTATCTGTAAGTTTCTAGGCCAAAGGATAACATACGTAAAAGGTATAAGGCTAATCTTGCAATTTATCCAATATATTCACGCACATGTTCAAAAATACACGCGTAGGGGTATATACGCAATAATCAGAAAATTTCCACTCAAAACATAACATCTATAAAGCCTAGTGGTAAGTCATGCAAATAAAACACACTCATGTGTACATGCACGTGTCTCAGGTTTGGGAGGACTAAAATGCAAATACTGAAAACATAGGGTCCAAACTGCAAAATGTCTACGCTACAATATTTATTCACTGGACTAGATAGTAAAGCATATAAACACTGGATAAAAGATGCAAAATACCCTTGCAGGGCACGTGCATGGCATGTGGAGACACATGGCGGCTCAGGCGTAGGCGCTGGTGTACATACCTGATCTTCTGATGTCGCAGATCTGACGGCCAAAGGATGTCTTCTACGTGTAGTCGGATGCATCAGAGGGCGTCAGATCTGACGGCTAAAAAGTTGTGGTGGTCGGCGGTTAGGATGACATCTGGAGCGAGGAGGACCATCCGACAGCTGAGGAGGATGCTGGAAGAACACCTCCCCGTCGGACTTCGTTGAGCGAGGGAGGAGATCCACCAGCCCAATTGAAGAGCGAGGAGGTCCACCAGCTTCGTGGAGTCACGGTGCGTCGATCTCGAGGATTTAATGGAGATGGCAAAGGTCGGATGGTTGTGGCGAAGCGAGGCCACCTGGGGGTACTCCACCTGAGCAGCTAGGAGCTTGGAAATGGTTCCTTACGCGTGAAATGAACTACGAAGGGAAGAGCGACTCGAGGGCTTTGCTTCGTCGGGTTATTGCTTGATAAGGAGGAGAGAAGCGTGGGGAATGGTGTTTGACTCCTGGTGTCTATGGACGAGTGGAGTCTCGCCCTCAATCTGAACCTGAGGGTCGAGTCTAAGGGGGACCAGGATGCGGTGCGAGATGGAGGGCGACGTGTAGGTTCGATCGGTATGGATGAAAGGATGAGACGATGTGCCGATCAACTGGTCATAGCTGGTGGACGTGCGACGGAGCGAAATGAAAGATTGAATCGAACTGGAAAAGGAGGGCGAAATATGCAGTACATGAGGGTCGAGATGAACTTAGGAACTTTCGGCGAAGGTGGGAGTCGGGGTTGTGGCCTCAACCTCGTTGCGGAAGGCGGGGAGGCTAGAGGTGGCGGTGCTCTCCGGCCACGTAGCTCAGCTGCTGCTTTGGGCCACCAAAACTCAGTCCAAAGGTCTCCTCTGGTTGCTGTCACTCCATTGAAGATTCCTAGGGGTGAGATAAGGGGCGAGGCACGAGCTGTCATGTCAAGAGGGGGAAGAAGAGATTTTATAGGTCGCTCCAGGGTCCAAAAAGATCGACGAAAAGCACGGAACCCTAGAGCAATCCGGATCGACTGAGGGACCCGCGAGGATGTCGGGTGAACGAAGATTGTCGGGAACAAATTTTGAGGCAAACGGAGCTCGGAGGCGGGATGGAGAAAATCAAGAAGAAGCTCCGATGAACGCTATCCGGGTCTGACCCGGGAAGGAGGAGGCGTTGACCGGAAGTCAACAACCGATCTGGACTAATTAGAAAATTTGATTTTACAAAATATTTAAAAAATCAATAAAAAATAGTAAATGAATTCAAAATATAAAGTATATAAAATGAAAAATGTTTATTAATTTTCAAACTATTTTTTGTGATTTTTAATTATTTTTAGGAGAAATAAATTAGTGTATATACAGTATATGGTGTTATATACAAGTATAATATACTTTTTAATTTTGTACAATTAATTTTATTTTGTTATTTTTACATAAAAACCAAAATTTTGTATTTTATTTATTTTCAACATGTTTTTAGGGGTATACAATAATTTTTATTTTATTTTCATGATTTATTTACATGTATAGTATAAATAGGGAGTGTGACATATATATATATATGTGTGTGTGTATTTTGTACAAGTGAGAGGATTTTATTTTTATTTTTAATTTTCTGATTTTTATTTTATTTTTGTTTTATTTTTAAGATTATATACAAGGAGTTAGAAAGAATATTTTATTTTTATTTTGTCAAAAATAATTATGTACATATATAGGTGATATGTACATATAGAGTATGCCCTATCTCTCTCTACTTATTTTGTTTGGCCATCAGGTCAAGGCTTGACTTTCTCTTGGTGTTCGGGTCACTTTGTATTTATTCTAAATACCTCCTTCATTTTTTTTCTTTATTCCTTTATTTTTGCACAAATACATGCTAATTATATAATGTTAACACATGAATGTTGAATGCTGAATTATTGTATTTACACCTATTTACATGATGATTTGCCAAGATAAATAGCTAAAATAAAAGAATAAAAAGTGAGAATCAGGGATTCATCAGACGCCCCTGTCACCATGCCAGCAGCCCCAGTGCCGACCAACAGTCTCCGCTCTGTCGTACGTGCCACCTGCGCGACCACCCTTGCCGCTCCGCGTGCGCTACCACCTAGCAGCCATGCCTCCTTGTCCTGCTGTGTACCTGCACCCGATGTTCCGCCCACAGCTCGTGCATCGTTGCTACATCACGCCCTCGCTCCCACGTAGCACGCGTGTGGCCCTCGACAGCCGCCTCGCACCGCCCGCTCCAGCTGCGGGTGCTGCCGCCGCACCCGCTCCTTGCTCCAGTTGCCCTAGGCGTGGGTTGGAACCCACGTCTATCAAGGTCCATTTTATTATTTTTTGTCAAAATTGCATATTAAGCCCGTAATGTTTCTTTAATTCTAAAAGTGCCCTTGAGCACACTTTATTTGTTGAGTTCTAATTCATGTATTATAAAGACACCCTTGCATTATTGTTCTAATTTGGACATCAGTTTTGCATTATTTTTAAATAAAAAAAATATCATTTTATAGAGTATTTAAATCTTTATCTCTAGGATATTTATTTTGATTATTGTGAGCATTGGATGATTAACTAATTTTTTTTGAAAATTTGCACATTTTACCTATTTCAAGATATTAATTTCATATTTAATTAAATGTTGCTTCAAAATTATATAAAAATCAAGAATGATACCTCTAGCTTTTAAATTTGTGTCCAAATTTCAGTGAAATTGGAGGTACCTTTTGCCTAAAATAAATTATTGAGTGATTTCTGTAATTAATTTTTAATTAAATCCACAAATATCATTTTTACGAAATTTCAAGTCTCCTGGATTGCACATTAAAATATCTTTTTGAGATAGTTCGCTCTCTGTATAATTTTATTTCTTGGATTTATTAGAAATTAGACATTAACAATCACTCTGTTTTCATTTGACAATTTATATATTGTTAGAAAATTCCAAAAAATATTGTAGCTTCATTTCATCATATTTCACTTCTAGTAAAAAAATTCATAATTTCTGCATCCTATTTGTACTAAAAATTACATAAAAACCTCCAAAAAGTTTACATTTTTTATTATTACATTTTAAACCCAAAAATTCAAAAAAATACATTTTGCATTCATCGTTGGATTAGATTTTCATGAAAAATACAATTTGGCTAAATTGGATTAATATCATATTAAAATTAATTTGGCTAAATTTCTTGATTTCTTAATAACCTAGTTCAATCGTATTTTGCATTTGACATTTTTTATTGCATAAAAATACAAAAAATCTCCCTTGGAAAACCGTAAACTAATTCATCTAAGTTATCCGACGTTATTCCTTTGCCTCCTTGAGTCTATCCTGGGGCTTACCCAGTTAAAAATACATCGAACTGCACATTAATTAGTTAATTGATTCGTTAATTCCTGTGGTTAATCTTTGATCGATCCTGATTGCCAGACTACAACAATATGGCACTTTTAATTAGGGTATCCCAGCGTTCAATCAGTAATCAACTTAGGTTGTAATACAGTTGGTTGATTATCTAAGCAACTCGGATTAATGGAAGACTTGTGCAGGTTAGGTTGAAAGCCTGAGTCAGGAGACTGATCATGGTTTGTACCCAAGAGGGTTTCCACATTAAAATGTGTGCTCTTGATGTTTATTGCTTATCCTGTGATTGAAAGTGATATGTTACGTTGTATTTGTTTTTAGATAATTGTGATTGCATCGATCCAAGTCATTCGATCGATCCACTTGCACCCATCGACCAGTGCCCGAGAACCCAAAATTGGTATCAGATCCTCATCTGAGTAAAGGAAGTCAACCTCATATACACAAATGATTAGTTTCTCAGGATCGTGTATTGAAGGGAAAATAGTGGTTCGCCCTCCCTACTTCGACGAGGTGAATTACTCTAAGTTGAAGACAAATATGGCGATCTTCCTTCAATCCTCTAATTTCACATTATGGAATATGATGAGGAAAGAGTTTAGATTCATTGAGAGAAGGAGGCAAACTACTGCACTGCCATGCTAGCCCAAATGAACCTGAACTTTAATGTGATAAACTCTATATATTGTACCTTATATAAAGTTGAATTTGATCAAGTCTCACATCCGAAGATGTCTTATGAGGTCTAGAAATGCATGGAGACAGCCCACTAGGGAATATCCAAGGTGAGAGGACATTCAGATTGCAAAAAGGAGAAAGTATCAAGGACATGAATGTTAGATTCATTACTATCATGAACCAACCAAGAAACTTGGGAAGTGTCTTCCTTGCTGGAGAACTTCCAAGTAAGATCATTATGTCTCTATCTCTAGAATGGGATCATGAAGTCATGACAATGAAGAGTCTACATACTTCAGCAAGATTTCTTTAGAGGATCTCATAGGTAATCGTATCTCCAATGAAACAAAGCTGGAGAATAGAAAGAATGAAGAAGAAGAAAAATTACAAAAGAATCTAACCCTAGAAGCCAATAAGAAATCAACCAAGGAATCTGATTGTGATGGTGACATCACATTCATGACCCAACAGTTCAAGTCATTACTCAAGAAGAAGAGAATAGGGGGAAAAGAGATCAAATGCTTCCAATGTAATAAAGTAGGGTACATAAAGAAGGTTTGTCCTCAATTGTAGAATAAGTTCATGCAAGAGAAGAAGTATGAGAAAAGGTCCAAAAAGAAAGCTATGCTAGCATCTTGGGATGATTCAAGCATCAGTAAATAAAAAACAAAAAACGTGTGCTTGGGATTTGTTGGAGTAGTCGAATCTGACTAATCCGAGTCATATTAAGATAATGAGGTAAGTAAATTTTCTTATACTAATCTTTATTATATATCACAATATCTCTTTTGATCAGTTATGAAGCTTGAAAAGATTAACAATAAACTCGTAGGAGATAAATATCTTTTGCTTAATGAGTTAGATGTTTTATAGAAAGAGAGTTGCTTAAAAAGAATCAAAGTCTGAAATTACTTCTTTAGAAAAATATATTGCTAAGCTTAAAAGAAATAATAATTTTGTACCTACTAATGAAATAGAAAAGGAAAGATAGAAAATCATGCTTCTAGCTCTATTTTTTTTCTAGAAAAGAAGACGAGTTTAGAAAAAAGAAAGGTACAATGATACCTAATCATGAAGGGACAGACATTGCCAAGGTCAGACAACTACCATATGCAAAATCATGGATGGACTCAATCACCATGGATAAGTTATCATCCCTGGAGAAGTTCGCCTCCAAGGATCATAGGAAACTTCTTTTCTTTTTTTACTTGATTGATCATGCATATCATGCATTGACGATGAAACATCGACTCTTATCTTTAAGGGGGAGCTTTTTAGAAAAGATTAAGGATGAGATCTAACTTGGGAGGAGTTCATATTAAAAGGATGTTTTCAAACAAAAAGGGAGAGAGATTGTTAGTCATCTCTTTATCCAATTGTTAGTGTTAATTAGTATTTGGTATATGCTGAGATATTGTTGATCATGTCAAAAAGAGGGAGAGAAAATGTGTTTACAAAAAACACTTAAAAGGAGTCTTTAGTAGAGAAAATTTTTCAATTTGGTTTCACACAGTTGTTTTTTGCAAACATTTCAAAATATTTTATCATCATCAAAAAGGAGAAGATTGTTAGTTCATGCACGAGCATGCATATATATTTTTATGATAAAAAAAATTGTACAGATAGATAAAACTTGTGCAATTATGTTAAAGCTAGGTCAAGATCAGGAAAGTTACTGGTCCAAGAACAAGCTCAAGACAAAGGAGCCCAGTCTTCAGAAGATGAAGTGAAGAAGAAGCTAAGAACCCAAAGGAGTTCAAAGCTCCATCTCAAGATCAAGGAAGGATCTCAATCTCAAGAAGAAGACAAAGTATTTTCTTTTATTGAGTCTTACATTCTGTAATTGCCTTAGATTGTATAAAACCTCAAGCATCATGCATCTTGCATTTCAAGACTTTGTTGTTGATTTTCATATCAAAGAGTTTAAATGGTCGATCAACCTTTCTGACCTTATCGAGCATTGCTGATAGACCGCATTTCTTGAATGATCGGTCATCCTTGATCGATCATACTCTTATTATAATAGATCATTGTTGAATTCCTTGATCATTTAAGGGTCACCAAATGATCGATCATCTTGCTTCAATCGATCAATATTTTAATTCTGATCGATCAATCTTTTAACATGATCAAACATATCAGCCTGATTGATCATCTTATTTACCTGATCGGTCATATTCTAGATCGGTAAGTTTTTTGAAGGTGATTTCATTCCCAATTTATTCACAATAGTTAATTTTTCAAAGCCAATGGCTATTGGGACTCTAACCTAATAATCATGACCCCATATCTCACTTGTTCAATACAAAAAAGCAAAAAGTCTCTCTTCTCTATGTTCTTCATTCCATACATTGAGAGAAAGTTTTATGAGCTATTTTCCGGATCTACACTTCATGTCTACAACTGTGGTGTTCCTCACTTCTTAAGAGGATGCTCCTCACTTTGCTAGATCGTTTTAGTTTTTACCTCATATTTTTCATCACATATTTACTTTGATATTGAGGTCGTTAGGTTTGATTACATGTCTACGATTGAGTTGACTACATAATCACTCGGATTCAAATATGATTGGGTTGTCCGCATAAGCAACTCAGGTTAGTGGAAGACTCATGTGGGTCAGGTTGAAAGCCTGAGGTGGGAGACTCTGGTCAGGGTTTTTACCTAGGAGGGTTTCCATGTTAAATACCTATGTACTTGTAGTTGATTGCTTATCATGCGATTAAAAGTGTTATATAATGTTGTGTTTGTTTTTATTGCAACAATCCAAATTATTAAGTCGATCCACCTGTACCCATCGACCAATGTTCGGACACCCAACAAACATAAGACAATATCGCTTTGACTACTTAATATTGGTGAAGTTGTAAGAACTCAGCTTTTTATATTTTTTATTTTAATCTTATTTCAAATCAATATATTTTTTATTTTATCTTATTTCGAGTCAATCTTATTAGTCATTTATTAAGTGGTATACCTATAATGGAAAGCAGACACTATTATACTCATTTTCTCACGATGATTCCTTTTTTTAATCATTAAGCAATTTTAGCTTGTACTTTACCAAGGTGAAAACGCGAGATGCTTCCTATAGTCTTCTACTTCACCACCCATGTAACTTCAGGAGCATGTAAGGGACCTAGGTTCAAGGCTTGGGGTTCTATCCTAAGTGTAGCACTCACTCGTAAATGTACCTGGATACATTATGGGCTTTGTGAATCAAAAACCTTTAAGTCTAGATTGATTTTATTTGAGGGTCAAAGTTGAGATAATAGTTCAATTTTATATTTTTTTATTTCCCATTTTTTGAGTATTTTTCAAGATAATAAACATAACAAGTGTTTCTTATCTTTATTATCCAAAGTGAGTCAAAAGTGGGGAGGAAGCAAGAATACAATGCAATGTAGAATTCAATGATGCATGTAAAGTAAAAAGTGCTCATCTTGCTTCCGAGACCTCTCCATACGAGATGCAAAATAGAATTAAAATTAAACTAAATGAATCTAAAGAAAACTATCCTAAGCAAGATTTTTTTATTAGAGGTGACATAGCGGATTATTTGACTAAAAGTCCAACAATCTACATGAACATGTTTATATTAGGTGTGTTGACATAGGTCTAGCCAACACAAGAAAATAGATATAAGATGCCTAGGAGGCTCTAAACAAACATACATACAACAAAATAAAATAAATCATGAAACTCTAAACACATGAATCAAGGAAATAATGTGAGAAACAAATAAAAAGAAACCATAACAATCACGAAAATCATGAAAAATGTAAAATCACATGAGAGGTTTATGCCTCTAAATAACAACTGTCTAAGTTTGGTTTACAACTGCAAGATCCCTATTGAAATACACTAATAAATAAATAGTATAAATACTATTACATAAATGAATGATAGAAAGTTTGAATTCCTAAGTCTTCTCAATCACAAAAAGTCAGATCACATTCTCTTTGGTTCTCTGTTCTCTCCTCAATCGACTAGTTTCCATGAAAATTGACCTTTGTCGCCATCAATCTGTGCGGCTTTCAAGAAAACTGATCAAGTTTGTAGGGCATGTACAAGAAATCTGAATATTGCCAGTACCATATTTCTCACAAGTTGACAAATGCAAATAAAAGTAATTGCTGGAAAATAAAGAAATAGGCATAGAAAAGGTTGAAATGAGTACACATTAAAAACTCATTAAAAGAACGCGTTCATTGACAATGACACCATTTTTATACTTGCTTTTGTATTTCTCTGAATGAAGTCATTTGTAATACTCGCAAAGAGGAATTACTAAACAATTTATTTCAACTTCTTTTGGTTAACCTTGATGATGTAATACAGGGTCCAACATAAGGAGCATCTCTAAGAAGATCCTATTTAGTTGGTTTGCAATTTCTTGTATTTATTTCGCTCAAACAAGACACATTTACACAAAAATAAGCACAAATACCTTATGTATATAAACATAATGTACATAGATTAACATTGGGGAGAAACAATTAACCACAAGATAGAAAACAACACCAAATAGATAATGTAAGTAGAACACCCAAGGAAATTAGGGAGAATAAAAAAGGGGAAATATACTTTTAGATTTTTGAAATATAATCAAATATTTCTGTTGTTTTTGTTTATTTAAAAAGAAAGGAAATAAATTAAAAGAGGTATTTTTACAAAGAGGAAAATAAGGCAATTTAGGATTTCTGAAAGAAATTAAGCTCAATTTAGGGTTTTAAAATATATGTCAATAAAGAGAAAAATAAAAGAGATAAAATACCAATTTGTTTTTGGATTTTGACGTTATGTGAATTTCTAGGGATTTTGAAAGTTTTGAAATGTTTTGTATTTTAAAGATATAAACAAAATATTTTTGAATGATTTTTAGATAGCTTCTTATCTTCCGTTATTATTTAGCGCATCTTGAATCCATAACCCTTTGGCTTCCTTTATCTTTGTCCTACAACAGTTGAGGTTGACATTATTCTTGATTCATTAGGTTTTGGTGCTTTTAATCTACTCTGAGATAGAGTGCAAATCCATTTTTTGTGACATACATTATCTCCACGTACAAACAAGTTTTAAGATGATCTTTTGGTATCCATATTTTGGATCCTTCGTAATTAGAAATTTTCTCTAAAATTTGAATAAGCAACTTATATTTAGATAAGAATCACCAATGTAAATCATAGTATGTTTTTATCACTGGATTTCTTTTAAAACTAAGAAGTTAATCCAAGTTTTCTTTTCCTTCAATGAATATAAAAAGATCATCTAAAAGTCTATTACAAATTAATTTAAGACTGCTAATTTCATTTCCAAAAAAGACTATAATTTCAAGAAAAATGATTCTGCATTAAAAGTTTCTTCTTCACAAATAAATTTGTTAATATATCTAGCTAACTTCATATTATCTAATTTTTATTTTTCAAGAGTTGCAACATTTCTTGAAATGCATCTAAAAGGTTCATTATAATTTTCTTGAGTTACCTCATCTTCCAGAGCCATTAGTTTAAGTCATGCTGATTTTTCATCACTTAAGTAGGAGTCGAAGTCGCTTGAATATGAATCTCTCCATGTTATATGTAATAACTTCTTGTTGAAATTCTTCTTGAATTTATCGGTCGCTCCTTCTTGTTTTCCTTATGCTACTTTAGTCGAGGACAATCCCTTTTCATATGTCCCTTCATTTTGCACTCGACATGCAGGTGCACCTTCTTAATCTTTTATCTTTAACTTGAAGCTTATTTCATTTCTCATAAACTTCGTGAACTTTTTAGCAAATAGAGCAATACTTATCATTTAATTCTTCACCAGATGAGTCTTGAGTACTTACCTTATAGGCGAATGATTTTTTTCTTTATATCCTAGATCCAACTTCTTGGTCTTCTTCTTAACTTTATAGGTCATCAAATTTCCTATGAGGTCATCCATGTCGATATCTTCTGCAGTGTTTGCGTCTTCTATTGGCGCCACCTTTTCTTCCCATTTATTCGATAGTGAATAGAAAACTTTCCTTCATAATTCTCCTTTGATGTAGTTCTCCTCTAGAGACTTGAGATTGTTCACAATGGTAGTGAACTTTGTATACATTCCTTTAATGTTCTCTCCTTACATTTCACAGTTCTCGCACTCCCTAGTTAACACAATAACCGTAGAAATTTCAATTTTTTTGCTTACCTTCATATTTTACATGGAATGTCTTCCAAATATCATGAGATATGTTTATTTAGGAGACATGTCTATACTCATGGGAAGAAAGACCCAATATAGCATGCTCATGGCTTTTGTATTCCTCTCCCAGTCTTTGATCTCTATGTCAATGAATCTGCTACACATTCCTTTAGAGTTGACTTCACAAAAATTGTCGTCATGTATGTCCACATCTTATAGTCTATGGATTGCAAGTATATCTCCATGCAATTGGTCCGATAGATGTAGTTGGTACCATCGAAGTAGGACAACTTTGTAATGAAGTAGGCATGCAGGCTCGATTTGGGGATACATTTCCTTGTGCCATTTAGGACCTACAAGAATGTTTATACACCTATAAAACTTGCACCTACTCTGATACCAAATGAGAATCTAGCACAAGAGGGGGGAGGGGGATTGTGTAGTATACAATAACTTCAACAATAATATCAACTTCAAAATATTCACAAATCACAAATATATAAACAATGAGAAAATCAAACCACAATGCACATCGAGTTAATGTGGAAATATAGATGGGTGAAAACCACGATTCAAAATCATGTTCTAGGATTTCCCGTCAATCTTCAGTGAAGCTTTCTTCCACTACCTCACATTAATTTAGAGCGAGGGAAGCACAATCTCTCGTACAACCTGCACCCTTCCTTGGACAACTCCCAAAGGGAAATTTTATGCCGCTTAGAAAAAGAGATCCACAAATAGGATAGATGTTTATAATATGTTAAAAAAGAAATAGATCATTTTGGCCTTAAAACCCCTAGCTAATGCATGTAAATAACATCAATTTGAACATAATACCATTCATTATTTATTATATTAATTGTATATAAAATACTATTTTTAATGATAAAATTATAGAATAAAGAAAAGCAAAGAAAAAGACCCTAAACCCCGAGACCTAGTCAAGAAATGAATTGGTCGACAAGGAATAAAGTAGGGGGAGATAAGGGTCATAAATCACCTAGAAACCATATTCTTTTGTTCATCAATAAAGTATTTTTGGAGCTTATTTTATTCTTTTGTATTTATACCTCAAATAAAGGAACTTTGTATATAAAAGCTATAGATGATAATGTATATAAAAATACAACATTGATTTTGCCCAAAAATAATATAAATTGTACATTTTATACACAAAATAAAAAGCCAAAACCCAAACTTCACAGACCCATATCTTCTAGATAAAAGCTCAAAATGCATGAAAATCATATTTTATTGTATATAACTTTTAATTAGCTATTTAGTGAAGGTGGTTTCGCTTAATTTGGAGCTAATATGCAAAAGTTAGATTTTGGACCACTATTGTATAGTATACCTGAATAAAATATTCATTTTATTTGTTCCTTATTATTTTTATAATTTATATTTTTATAATAGTCTAAATATTATATATATCATGTATACATAATTAAAATAAAATAAATTCATCAAAAAGAAGTAAAAATAAATATGTGAATAAAATATATAGATGGATCATCTACATTTATACCTGTAAATAAATAAAGGTGAAAACTATTCTTTTATTCTTTTGTCCATTTATACGTCTATACTCTTGTAAATATTATTCATACACTGAAATAGAATAAAACCAAGGAAAATACTCTAAAGAAAATAATATAGCTAAATGCGTAGATGAATATACAATACTTATACTTATATATTTAACACTCCTATTTATTTAAGTATACAAATAATATAAGAAAAATACAATAAAAATTTATTTGTGTACATAAAAATAAGTTATAAATACACAAAATAAGATAATAAGATAATAAAAAAATACAAAATAAAAAAAATAACCAAAATTTAGATGAATATACCTATAAATGCACCCTTAAAAATTAACTTGTAATAAATAAACCCAAAAAATAAATAAAAATCATATTAAAATACTACATAAAATAATAAAAAAATTATTTTATACCCAAAAAACAATACAATCATCTACTATATTTAATTAATTATTTTTGAATAATAGGAGCCCTTTTGACCTGTAGCGTCCCATGTGGCCCAATCAGCTTCCAGGGAACATTGACCCCCTGTCAACTCCCCATCTTTCATTCTAACTTCTGTCAGAGTCTTGAGCGACCTAACTTTCTTGAATTTCCCCTCCACCCCGTCACTCCATTGCCCTCGAGACCATTACAAGATCTAATCCCTGATCTTCTACGAATCTCGCCAACCCATTAGATCTCTTGTAAATACTTTGGATTCTTCCCAATTCGCCCATCAATAAGGGTGCTCATACATGTGTATAAATAATACCTCCGACCTCCTCTTTGATTTTGGTCATCGTCCAAACCCTAAAGCCGGTAAGCCTCGGCCTAAGCGTGCATCCTCGTGATAGGGGCAGGTCCCCTGAGTCTGACAGTGGCTGAAGGAGGCAGAGCTGCACCCACGGCGACCATCTCCGGTTGCCCTGCTCTCGGCTCCCGGACCAGGTATTAGAGCTACGTTTCTTCATGTTCAAGGTAGATTTTGTTCATGTGTTTTGTTTTCTGTATTTACTTTTGAATTTTAGTTAATGAATTAGCGTAGATGAATTAGGATACCTCACCGGAGCTCTCTAGCTCTGGCCATGTTTTCACCGTGACCCGACATGTCTCCGATCACCACATCACATCCACTCTCGTTCCCAACACCTTCTCCATCTCCCAGTCACCTTTGGTCAATCAGAACACTCGTGGTTCTATGAATCGAAGACCTTCCACCACCACACACCGGAGCTTTGTCACGCACCTCAGTCCGTACAATTTACGCCCTCATTCCACTGCTTAAAGGGTCGAGGAAATTTACCATCGCCCCCTTAATCGTTTTGCACAGATTTCAAAGCTTCTAAGACAACTAGAGTCGATTTTGAGACTCGCCTGAGGTACTTGGAGTACCTCCGCTCCTTTGTCCACCAAGAGAACTCCGACTATTATCGGAGTATTTTGATGCCCTCAGCAGATAGAGACCCCGCCAGGAGACTTTTGGGCCATTTTGGAGCATTAGAGCATGCTAGAGAAGGAAGATTTCACCAGAGGAAGCTCGCACATGCAAGACTTCTTTCATGTTCATCCACCACTCTCCGTCGTTATATCGTGCCAGTTTTTCTAGTAACACAACCGTCGTCTGATCGAGTCGTGCCTACACCATTGATCTTGTGTTCGATATCTAATTAGAACCGTTGATCATCGAACCGGTATCAACCATGTAGATGGCGCCACGTGTTTAAGTGAGATGCATGCCATAGTCCATCTCCGCGCCTTATATGGATAATTGCATATCTTCCCTCTTTTGTTGTATGTATTTATTAATATTTTAAATAAAATATGCAGTTTAAATAAATGGACATTTTGCATATATAGGCCTACGTACTTATTTGAAACTGCATATCGGTCTAGTCCATGTCACCTCACGTGTTGTCCCACGTGAGGTGGCGAAATTGTATGTATGTCCTGACATTTTTGTTAATTGTAAGACAGTCAATAAAATTGAAATATTTGTTGTATACTTTTGGCACATTTGCATATGAACCCCTTACATTTTTTATTGCAAATATGCCCTCGCTAGTTCATGTATTTTTGTGCATTTCATCTATTTACTAAATATTGCATCCGTGCTCCAAAAAATATGCAAAAATAGGATTAGATGCCTGCTAACATGTATCTTCATGCTCTATTTTTATATTAGCCATTTTAGCTATTTATTAAAAATCAAACGAGCACGTTTTTATCCCTGTCTAATTTATAAAATACCAAAAAATTAGAAAAAAACATTTTGAAAAATTCCCAAAAAAATAGATGTGGTTTACGCTAGCATATTTTATCTCCATACCAAAAATCTCTAAAAATAGAAAAAGACTAAAAATCAAAAAGCTCCAAAATCCACTAAAAATGTGAAAAATCATCAAAAATACCAAATATTTATCTTTATCTCTGAATTTTCTTTATATCATTATTTACATATTAAAATTGAATTGGAGAATTTTGGATATTATTTGTTATTTTTACCCTTCAAATCAATTCGGCCTAATTTTGAAATCCCTGATTTGGGATATTTTTATTTTAAAAATATTTTTTATTTTAAAAATATATAAAGATATGCAAAAATTCCATAAAAATCAAAAAAATTAGAAAAATATATAAACACCAAAAATAATTTATTCTGTTTATTTTGTTTATTTTTATTAGTCTTTATAATTATATTAGCTCATAATGTATATATAACCTTATATAAACCTATATTATATAATAAAAAGAAAAGGAAAATATAAAATCAGAAAATATATAAAAAGAAAATAAAATTTATAAAATTAAAAACAAATAAAAAATAATATATATAATAAAACCCCATAAAAATAATAAATGAACAAGAGTAAAGAACAAAATTTTGAGCTTAATTGCTCGATCTGCCGTTTGCTCCATGAGTTCGACCTCTACACATTCTTAGATTATACATGTACATTATAGAGTTATAATAAATTTTAACTCCACATTTTTTGTTATTCATTGATTGATTAATATTGTGGGTTAATTGTTGATTTTCAAGGATTTCTTGCTCGGTCGCCTCGACGACGTTGTTCCTGCCTTATGAGGAACATTTGACTGGTAAAAAAACCCTAGTCATCAAATGATGTCGTTGTCGGGGAGCAACGCCGCATAGATTGATTGATTTGTTTGTTTCTCTACTCTTGTCTATACATGTTTCTTTGTTTATTTATTTTCATGATTATTTGATATTATTTGTGACTTGCCTAATCACCTCTCCTTGTTTTGACTTTGTTTTGAGGGACCGCTACACGAGGGAGGACTTCTTAGGAGGACCTTTGCACCCAAGAAAGGCGGAGATGGCCTTTCGACTGACCCAGCAGGAGAGAGCACAAAATGAAACTTGGAGGGATTTTTGTGACAGTCTAGTTTTATTTTCTTTTTCATTTTATTTTGTAATCAAAGTGAAAGAGAGAGAGAGATAGCAATTAATTTGTAATAATTTGGAATCTCTTAGGACTTGACTACTTCACGAGGCCCATTTCCCGAGGGATTGTTCCCTTGGGGGCCTTGTTGGCTTTTCCCACGTTTTCATCGCTTTCTTTTCCTTTGTTTTTTGATTTCATTTTTATCTGATTTGTGTGAATGAATCCTAGCTTAGAAATTGCTTGCTCGATAGATTAAGGTTCAAAGCCCTAATATATTTGCATGTACCTATAGATTCACTTTTAGACTTAGTCGAATCGTAATTGTTGGTTATTTAGACTTGAAACCACGTGTCGTGAGGAACCTCATACAGCGCTTGCAGGACCCACTGTGGTGGGCACCGAGAGGTTCCCAAGATCGGACTTTAGGTTTCATATATAAATAATTAGCATATATTGCTCCACGATAATAGCAATTACTATTTTAGGGCAATTTCATCGACATGCATCTCATGTAGTTTAGCTTTCAATTCTGTTATGCATCCTACATGGAGAGAGTTGTGAAGCACTGTAGGTCTTCTGACTTTGCATGCATCATCGATTCCCGACTTGCATGGATTTTCTAACCTTCTCCCTCTGATTTTAATCACTTAAAATATTAGTGGAATTGGAAGCTCATTAGATGATTGCATTGAAAAATGCCGAAAAAAGTGATAACCAAAAATAAAATTGGGATTGCTAACTCTATTGGATTCTTAAAATAAATGTAGTGGATTCATTTACTTGGAGAGAGCAACCCCCTCATTGTATGTGCATTTTATTCTCACGTACACACTAAGGATTAGTGCCCCAATCCCAGTCCTACCTACGTGTTTGTACAAGTTTTTTAATCCTCTCTTAACTCTAAAATAGAAAAGATAAATGACTACTATCTCTGGTCTTCACTGTGTTGAGTAGGTGAACTTTTGATTTGCTTTGTACATTGATTGTGATTTTGAGTCAATTCACGTTCATCATTCTTTGAGTTAGTAGATCCTTGAGTGTATGAGTTCTTATTTTCATTGAGTCCTTCTACCTTCCTTTGTCCATATTATCTATCCCCTTCGTTGAGTCATGATATTGGGTCTTGATCTTAACTTCAGTAGCCGGATTTTGTGGTTGTCTCCTTGCCCATATCACCCTATCTACGGTCCGATTCAAGAAGGCTCTCTTCTTGGACCGCAATTTGTCTTCGTTTTGCCATTCTCGCCTGCCATCCTCATTCCCTTCGGTTGTCATCCATTCTTTCACTCGGGATCGCTATGCTATTGAGATGAGGCCTGCACCGAGGTTGTGACCTCAGAAATTATTTGAGTAAGCTGGGCAGATTTGCGGATGTTAAGATTGGTGTGCTACTTTTGGTGGATCTAACTTTGATATGTGCATAGATATTCTTGAGGATTTTGGTTATGTCACGATTACAGGTGTGATTCTTTATTGAGGATTTTTGATCTCGCACACCGGATTGAGGATGTGATCGATTCCCAATGATTTGATGATGATGTCTTGAGTTATGACTGTACGATCTCTTCTTTGCTTCTGCATGTCTTGATTCAGATGTTTGATGTACTACCTCTTTCTGTGCTTCAAAGTGATGATGCTCGGAACCCTCATGATTTCACTCATCTTCTCGATTGATTCATCCCCCTGACTCGTCTCACCCCATTTAGCTCTCATAGGATATCTTTCTGACATCTTGATCCATCTCAGCCGATTTGGTTGTTTGAGGGACTGCATTGTGACCACACTGATGATCTCTTATCCCTCCCAAAGCCTTATGCCCTCTACTGATGATTGATTGATCATTTTTTAGGAACCGAGACTTGATGCAAGCACTTCAGTGATGTAATTGACTTAGTTTGAAGTACTCTCCGAGGGTTATCTACAGGAGATTGCGATATTTTCTAGATCTTCCGGTCTCTTCTGCTAGGTAGCCAATCTATCGCCCATCGAGACCGGTTCTGTTGATCCGTCTGATGGATCCGACTCCTTCGAGTCTGCTCTCCTCAACAACCCTTGCAAGGATGAGTTCTGTTCTGATGATTCATTTCTTAGTATGTATTACTCCCCAAGGGTTATCTGCGGGAGGATACATTATTTTATAGGTACTCGGCTTCACTCACTACTTGTGTCTCCAACCTGTTGGAGCATGGAGCTGAGTTTTCTGATTATTCTGTGATCTTTGACTCATCTGAGTCTGCTCACCTTGACGACCCTCGCAGTGTTGAGCCATGTCTTGTGATATTCGGTGTGTTCTTGATCTTTCGACCCTATGTCCACCGGATATTGAGTAGCGTAGAGAGTCTCTTGTTCGTCACTTTTCGTATTTTCTTGAGACTATGAGTAACATGGAGGAATATATATTGATCCTTCCTCCTCCATGTCTTACGATATCATTGTGATCTCTCACTCTTTTTACGAGTCGATGTTCTGCTTCCTACTATCAGATCCTGGCTTAGTTTTCGATCTATTGTACCCAGTAGCTGACACCTACCTGATTGCATATTAGGGTGTCTTTCTCTTTCTGACTGTGTCACCGTTCTCACAGAGAGAGTATGACAAGAGTACGGTATTCCATTGTTAGATATTGTCCTGCACTTCACCATTCTTCCTGTATATACATGTTTTGTCTTTTCATTCCTTTTTTCTCCCATTTTCCATGTGTACCCCAGATCATTATCCATCTTTGTGTCTCTATACTTAGGACGTACTTTGTCCTAAGTAAAGGGGGTGCACCCATTATGTTGTTATGTCTCCTCTCTGTTTCATCACTTATGTTGTTGCCTATACTTAGGGATATCTCACCCTACGTATAAGGGGAGTGATGTGTATATTCACCCACCATATTTTCCTTTGTTATCGATTTCTTCTAGTCCCCTCGTCTGTCTCCTCTCCTATTTATTTTCTCTGCTATACTTAGGGATATCTTACCCTCGATATACGGGGAGACAGACCGAGCTGTAATTTGTTTATGCCCACCCTCGATCCTCTTTGCATGTAGATACAACCTGCTATACTTAGGATTATTTCATCCTAAATATAGTGGGGGACGATCAACTTCCCATTCATTTATTTCTTCATTCTTTCATTCCTTATTCAATTGTTGTGGTATATGCTTTTCTATACTTAGTCTGAGTTATGTCTTCTCTTTTTCTTTTCGATCTATGAGGGCATAACTCAAGCTAAGTATGGGGGGTCATATATACTTTGTATATACTTTATCCATAACTCATACTTTCGTATTTTTAATAAGTGTGGCTAAAATATTATACAATTCATTAAACCAGTAAATAAAAAGATGCTTATTATTCCTCAAATTTGTTATATATATATTGATTAATAATTCAGGTTAAAAATATTTTGCAAAATGATTTGAAAAATGGTTTGACCCATTAGCAAAACTTTTGTGACATGTTTTCAACCTTTGTAATTGTTTTCATTTGTAAAAAATCATTTTTTTTGAAATAAAATTATTTTGAAAATCTTTTTGCAAATGATTTGGAAAATGTTTGCAAAAGTATTTTGAAAAATATGTATATATTGTTTGAAAAATATTTACAAAATAGTTTTCAAATGTTCGTAAATATTTGCAAAAATTATTTTGGACTATAATTTTCAAAATTGTTTAGAAAATTATTTACAAACAGGTTTGAGGAATATATATGCATCATACAAAAATTCTTTACTAATTATATGTATACATATAAAAAAATAAATATAATAATTAACATATCTTGTGTAAATCCTTTAAATCATGACTCTTGTAAATAATTGAGGCACTCTCGTGTAAATATTTGTACCTATCTTTTACTCCAAACACTTTTGTTTTGAAAATTCGCAAAAACATTTGTAAAACATATTTGAAAAATTACATAAAAATTCACAAAACCTTTTTTTTTCAAAAATCCATGCATCACAAAAAGATTTTCTGCATTGTACATAGCATTTGCATTTTTCGGAATGGGTTTGATAATTGAACTAATCTGAGTAAAGTCGAATATTGGAGCTTGGTTGGACCTTAAGGCACAAAACTTCACTGGAATCTTATGGGAATCGGATTTGAGGTACTTCAGATCTTTTCGGACTTAATTCTTTGAGACTTAGGGTTGGGTTCAAGACACGTCAACTGATTAACTAGAACTTTGTGAAAGGCACACATGACTCTTGTCTACCGTGACCTAACTCGGACATTTGCACCTTTCACTTGGCTTAACTCAGTTGGAGTAGTGAGGGGATTGGATTTGTCGGTCTGAGACGCACAAACATTTGTCCTCGTTTAGGGAGGAAAGTACGACCCAACCCGTCCAGTAGTCATGAGGTCTAAAGACAGAAGAGTGTGGGTTGCAATAATACTTCAAAAGAGGGATAGTTTTCGATCTCAAGAGGAAAATCTCCTTATCTAAATGTTGTTGTATATAGTATCAAAAAAAGTGGAAAGGCCTGATTAAAATAAAATGCTTGCCGGAGTGTACATATGTGTATAGTCAATAAGCAATCTTGAGATTCAAAGTCATATCATGTGAGCCTGAAGCTGGATGACTTGACTACACTGATCATGCATCCCCTGATAGGTAGCTACACTGGCTACCATCCATTCTTCTCTTCACCCCTCCTCTTAAGTCAGATGCACTTGAACTTAGAAGAGAATGCCCCGCTCCTCGAGGAAAGAGTTGTTGGGTTAGAGAATCAGTGGGTTGTCATTCTAGAGAAGTCAGTTCTTTTGTTATTTCAGTTAGGAAGAGCCACTATTATTTACACCGTACAAGTCAGCTTCATAGTCATAAGAGTTTGCATATAATGTGGACTGGTTCTGACATGGCTATTGAGGTGGTTTGAACAGAGTTCTTTGACTCTCAAAGGATGTTGTGTTTTAAATTTGGTTCCCAACCAGGTTCCACACACATTCTCACACCAAGGTCTGGCATGAGCTTCAAACTTTGATTTGTGAAGACAAGTTTGAGAATTAAATTCATTCCAAGTCTTTCTTTTTCTTTTCTTTATTTTTATTTTTCTGCACTCATTGCATAAGTGTTTGTTAGGGACTAGCAAAGGCAAGTATTGGGGGGTGATGAATCTCCATTTCATCACTTTTATTCTATCATTTTGGCCTTAAAAATCCTAGCCAATGCATGCAAATAACATTATTTTGAACATATTACCATTCATTATTTATTGTATTAATTGTATATAAAATACTATTTTTAATGCTAAAATTATAGAATAAAGATAAGCAAAGAAAAAGAATAAAATACCAAAGGTATTTTATGACCCTAAGCCCCGAGACCAAGTCAAGAATTGAATTAGTCGACAAGGAATAAAGTATGGAAAGATAAGGGCCAAAAATCACCTAAAAACCATATTTTCATGTTCATCAATAAAGCATTTTTGGGGCCTATTTTATTCTTTTGTATTTATACCTCA
Source organism: Ottelia alismoides (assembly GCA_037367405.1). Classification (NCBI taxonomy): domain Eukaryota; kingdom Viridiplantae; phylum Streptophyta; class Magnoliopsida; order Alismatales; family Hydrocharitaceae; genus Ottelia; species Ottelia alismoides. The sequence goes on along the minus strand of JAZKJV010003968.1, from coordinate 44,514 downwards.
AATAAAGGAACTTTGTGCATAAAAGTTGTAGATAATAATGTACAGAAAAATACAACATCGAGTTCGCACAAAAATGATATACAATGTACATTATATACACGAAATAAAAAGCCAAAATCCAAACTTCACATAACCATATCTTCCAAATAAAAACTCAAAATGCATCAAAATCACCTTTAATTGTATATACTTTTAATTATCTATTTAATGAAGGTGGTTTAATATGCAAAAGTTAGGTTTTGGACCCCTATTGTATAACATACCCGAATGAAATATTTATTTTATTTATTCCTTATTATTTTTATAATTTTATATTTTTATAACATTCTAAATATTATATATACCATGTAACATAATTAAAATAAAACAAATTCATCAACAAGAAGTAAAAATAAATATGTGAATAAAATATATAGATGGATCGTCTATATTTATACATGTAAATAAATATAGATGAAAATTCTTTTATCCATTTATATGTCTACACTCTTGTAAATATTATATATATAATAAATAATAATATAGCTTAATGCATAAATGAATATACAATACCTATATATTTAATACCTAAAACAAACAATATAGCTTAATGCATAAATGAAAATACTCTAAAACAAACAATATAGCTTAATGCATAAATGAATATACAATACCTATACATATATATTTAATACCCCTTTTTATTTAAGTATGCAAATAATATAAGAAAAATACAATAAAAATATATTTTTGTACATAAAAACAAGTTATAAATACATAAAATAAGAAAATAAGATAATAAAATCAGAAATACAAAATAAAAATAAAATACCCAAAACATTGATGAATATACCTATAAATACACCCTAAAAATTAACTTGTAATAAATAAACCTAAAAATAAATAAAAAGCATATTAAAATACTACATAAAATAATAAACATTTTTATTTTATATCTAAAAATTAATAAAATCATTTACTATATTTAATTAATTATTTTTGAATAATATGAGCCCTTTTGTCTTGTAGCGTCCCATGTGGCCCAATAAGCTTCCAGGGAACGTTGACCCCCGGTCAAACCCCCATTCATTTTGACTTCTGTCAAAGTCTCGAATGACCTAACTTTCTTGAATTTTCCCCACCATTCTGTCGCTCCATTTCCCTCGAGCCCTTCACAAGATCCAATCCCTGATCTTTCAGGAATCTCACCAACCCATTAGATCTTTTGTACATTCTTTGGATTCTTCCCAATTCACCCATCAATAAGGGTGCACATATATATGTATAAATAGTACCTCCGACCTCCTCTTTGACTTTGGTCATCATCCCAACCCTAAAGCTCCTAATCATCGGCCTAAGCGTGCATCATCGTAATAGGGTGAGGTCCCTTGAGGTCTGACAATGGTTGAAGGAGGTGGAGGTGCACCCATGACGACCATCTCCAGCCACCCTCCCTAGTCTCCGACCAGGTATAAGAGCTATGTTTCTTCATGTTCTAGGTAGATTTTGTTCTGGTGTTTTGTTTTCTGTATTTACTTTCGAATTTTAGTTAATGAATTAGCGTATATGTATTAGGTTACCTCACTGAAGCTATCTAGATCTGGCCATGTTTTCACCGTGACCTAACCTGTCTCCGACCACCACATCGCATCCACTCTCATTCCCAACACCTCCATCTCCCAGTCCCCTTTGGTTAACCAGAACCCCCATGGTTCTGCGAATCGAAGCCCTTCCACCACCAAACGCCGGAGCTTCGTCTCACACCTCCATCCACACCATTTACGCCCTCATTCCACTGCTTAAAGTGTCAAGGCAATTTTCCATCAATACCTTAACCATTTTTTGCAGGTCTCGAAGCCTCAAAGTCAGCTGGAGTTGATTTTGAGACTCGCTTGAAGTACTTGGAGCACCTCCGCTCCTTCATCCACCCCGGAGAACTCCGGCCATCGTCGAAGTATTTTGACGCCCCCAATAGATAGTGGACCTCGCCAGCGGACTTTTGGGCCATTTTGGAGCATTAGAGCACATCGGAGAAGGAAGATTTCACCAGAGGAAGCTCGCTCAGGCGAGACTTCCTCCCTGTTCATCCACCGCTCCTCTCCGCCATTAGATCGTGCCCAGCTCTTCCAGTAGCACAACCACCATCCGATTGAGACATGCCTGCATTGTTGATCTCACACCCGAGATCTAATCAGAACCATTGAACCGGTTTCAGCCTCGTAGATGGCGTCACATGTTTAAGTGAGATGTATCTCGTCGTCCATCTCTACGCCTTATAGGGGTAATTGCATATCTTTCTCCCTCTTTTATTGTATTTATTTATTAATATTGTAAATAAAATATGCACTGCAAATAAAATGGACATTTTTGCATATACCCTCTGTACTTATTTGAAATTGCATATGGGTCCGGTCCACGTCACCTCACGTGCTGTCCCACGTGAGGTGGAAAAATTACGTATATGCCCTAACATTTTTGTAAATTGTAAAATAGTCAATAAAATTGAAATATCTATTGTATCTTTTTGGCACATTTGCAAATGAAACCCTGATATTTATTTTTATTGCAATATGCCCTCGCTAGTTCATATATTTTTGTGCATTTCATCTATTTACTAAATATTGCATCCGTGCTCTAAAAATTATGCAAAAATAGGATTAGATGTCTTCTAACATGTATTTTCATGCTCTATTTTTATTTTAGCATTTTAAAATTTTAGCTATTTAAGTAAAATCAAATAAGCACATTTTTATCCCTGTCTAATTTATAAAATGCCAAAAATTAGAAAAAACATTTTGAAAAATTCCCAAAAACTATAGTGGTTTACTTTAGCATATTTTATCTCTAGATAAAAATATCTAAAAATAGAAAAAATACTAAAAATTAAAAAGCTCCAAAATCTAGTAAAAATGTGAAAAATTACCAAAAATCTCAAAAATATTTATTTTTATCTCTGAATTTTCTTTATATCATTATTTATATATTAAAATTGATTTGGATAATTTTGGATATTATTTGTTTTTTTTCCATTCAAATCAATTCGGTTTAATTCTTAAATCTCTGATTTGGGATATTTTTGATTTTGAAAATACATAAAAATATGTAAAATTTTCAGAAAAAATCATAAAAACATTAGAAAAATATAAAACCCAAAAATATTTTATTCCATGTGTTTATTTTATTTTTATTAGCATTTATAATTATATTAGCTCATATTGTATATATAGCCTTATATAAGCCTATATTGTGTAACTAAAAAAAGAAAATATAAAATTAGAAATATATAAAAGAAAATAAAAATTATAAAATTAAACATAAATAAAAAATACAAAAAATATATAAAATAAAAACCCATAAAAATAATAAATGGACAAGAGTAAAGAACGAAATTTTGAGCTTAATTGCCCGATCTACTGTTTGCTCTCTAAGTTCGACCTCTACACATGCTTACACCTATACACATACATTGTAGAGTTATAGTAAGTTTTAACTCCATATTTTTGCTATTCATTGATTGATTTATATTGTGGGTTAATTGTTGATTTTCTAGGGTTTCTTGCTCAGTCACCTCGACGACATTATTCCTGCCTTGTGAGGAACATCTGACTGGTAAAAAACCCTAATCATCAGGAAATCGCTTCAGAGCTCAAAAATCCAAAAAGTATGGGATTATAGATGGCTTAAGAGCACACATATAGCATATAAAGCACTCTTTTGCCACTTTAATGAGTAGAGAATGTTTCTCATGGTTGTACGTCTCGACAAATACCTCTAAGGTCATATTTTATAGTGTTATGTGATCGATAGAGCCGTTGGTGACACATAGTAGCTGTTGGGTACCAAGATTGGAAATTGCAACATTAAAAAATCCTAAAATCAGATCTAATCAATTATATGTAAAGAGTTGATCGATCAACACAATGAAATTAATCAATCAACTCAATAGTGTTAATCGATCATATTTAAATGTTGAATAATCATTGAGACTCATTTGAATATTGATCAATAATGATAAAAAATGATTAATCTTGAGTTGATCGATCAAAGGGTGATCGATCATAATATCAAGTTGATAGATCATGTCAGAAATAAAAGTTAAAGTTAATTGATGTCAATGAGGATTTTGATCGACCTGGTCACTAAAAAAGATTTTATGAACTTAGGTGATTCTGGCTTATTTTTGCTTGCTGATCAAGAATATGCAAAATCTATAATACAATTTTCTGATACAAATAAAAAACTATGTACATTGTCCAACTCGACAAAACTTGCAGAAGTTCCTTGTGTCTTCTTTACGTATCCTTGACCTCAGAGATTTCAAAAATTCTTTATAAATGCATTTGAGCTTTTATATTCAAGTCTTGAGCTTTTTTGGATCTTGGAGATTTGAGTTGTATCTCTAGTAGTCATGCTTCTTCGGTTTGATTGTCTATAAATTTGGATTATGTACATCCATCATTGAGCTTCTTTTACCTGAAACGTCAATCAAGCTACTAATCAAATATACAACAAGGTTATTAGCAAGTCTAAGTCATACACTTATTTCACGTCTCTTATGGACCCCCCTTTTATCGACACCGCCTTGCCATTAGGAGTGTGATTGTACCTCTAACAACATGAACCTCAAGCACTGACCTTGCCTCCATCATCAACCACGACATCTTGACCACCACTACAAACCACTCTTTACACGATTGCAACTGCAATGATCTACTTTTCCAACTATAATTCTAATAGCTCATATTCTTCTAGCATTCCCAACTACAACATTACCATATGGATAACTATGGCTTCATCATTGTTTCTCTAGCCCTCGAAGCATTTGCCTCCATCACATGTGGGTGACCTTTGACTATGGTGTAGGGGTGGTAAGGGAGCATGCTAGAGGAAGAAGGAGACATGGTGAATGTGGCTAAAAGGAACAACGGTGTAGGTGAGGAGATGAGCTTGTGTTACAGGGTCGAAAGGCGGTGAGGGTAACGAAATTGAAGTACCGGAGGAGTTATCGTGCAGTTTAGAAAGATGAGAAGGGCTTGGATATAAAATTCCCAATAAACCGGAGCAGGACAGAAGACTTGGAAGAACCCGTATACTCCGACCCAACCATTCCCCAAGTAAGAACGCGGAAAAGAAGTGGAGAGAGAGAGAGGAATCAGACGGTGTTCCCCCGCCCCCACAGCAACGTACCCCGGAAGGCATCATCATTGGTCACCCCCAGGGACAAAAACACCAACTCCTCGCCAGGGAGGAAGACGAAGACGCGGGACTCGCCCGCACGCCATGGTGTTCAACGCGGCGGCTGTGGTGGCGGTGGCGACGATCTCGGCGGATCTCTGCCAGTACGTCGCCTTTAACCCCGAGCGCCTCCACAGTCGCGACGTCCTCCGCCTCCTCTGCTGCCTCCCCCTCCGCCACCTCGCCCGCCTCGCCCTCTGCCTCTGCTCCTTCCTCTGCCTCCCTTCCTCCTTCCCACCCCTCTATCACTCCTCTTCCTCCTCCTCCTCCTCCTCTTCCTCTTCCTCTTCCGATGATGACGAAGAGGTCCGCGATTACGTCTACGATCCGCATTCCGACTGACCGGCCCGTCCCCTTCTTGTACAGCGTATGTCTTTGTACCATTTTGCAATCCTGCTCCCGTTCTTCGTCCTGCTTACGATGATGACTACTTCAGACTTGCGTTTGCTTCTCTCTTTTTCTGTTGTCATGGTGATTTTTACTGCCATTTGAAGTTAGAATGAATAATGATTTGGGTAGGAACTCATGTTCTACCGGATATGATGTTATGTGTTCCTTCGTAAAAATTGAGTGGAGTTCATGATCTATGTGGAAGACGAAAAAAAGGAACCTTTTACGGAATACATCATACTAGCTTGAGAATCGAGGTGGTATGACTCTCATGGTGATCTCCTGGGTTGAAGGTCTCCTCAACATCACATATCAATTTCATGATTTCTTTTCGTTGCATTTGTAAATTCAAAGGGGGCTAGTTTAGACTGCTTCCATCAAATTATTGAACGGTTTTTGTCTTGCAGTTGACCTTATCGTCTACGATTTATTGGCGTTTGGTTTGAGGATAAGCTAATTTAACTGAACACCACATTGTGAAGAAGAATACGAAAATATGTTGTGGGGGCAATGGATGTTACTCATGCTATATGAGATAGCTGCTACTTGACGCTAGTAATGTGTCTTTGTCCCTTTTCCCTTTTTATATCATATGTTGAACAAATGGGTATAAAAGTTTTCTGAATAATACGGCTGGTGTTTAGAAAGTACTTGAGTGACCATACTTCTGTATGAATTGTTTCAAACTGATCCATAAGGTTGAAAAGTTCCGAGTTTTCCACTCGATTGCACCGACTCTTTGTAGTTGGTGTATCTAAATGGACAGTCATTATCATGCGAAGATATCTTTTATTTCTCCTTTTTTTGAGATGGTTACATGTGTTTTTTAAGACGAAAAGACATACTGCTCAACTAACTAATCGTTTAAATGACCGTACATTATGAAATATACTTCTCCGATTAAGCTGATTTGCATAACTGTTTCTTAAGTAATTTAATCATGATATAGCTGCTGTATTTTTGGGTTAAATACTTAATTCATTTGCATGCAAGTCTTTTGAATTATTCTGGCCATCCAATTTATTTCAGAAGATCTAAGCCATAATGGTGCACCGCTAGTTTTGTATGTCCTACCTAATGCAACATCTTTTCGGTGCATTTTGTGCCTATTACTCATTTTTATACGGTTACTTTTGCAAAATCGTGGGCTCAATGCCCACATAAATAGGAACACAGTATAACATTCTTATCATATGCAGGGAAGGGTCTACAGATAATGAAGTTGTGTTCTTTGCTTCGCAGATTCGGCCCTTTTCTCTATCGAATTGCCATGATCTTATGAGAAGCTCCTCTAGTTATTTGTTTAACCATAGCTTGGTTTGCTGTCAATATAAATAGAGCTTCACGATTGATCAACGTTCTACCTGTTCATGAATGTGTTTTCTCTAACAAAATCACAACGATTTGAATTCTTGCTTTGTTGGAAGAAATTAAGTGGATCCTGGTTTGCGAAGCTCTTAAAATGCCTTACATCACAATTCAGTGTCATGATAGTATTATCTTTTATTGCTCATTATCAAGTTCACTTTATCTAGGCACGGGTAGTACATATGCTATCAAATGTTTACTACTGCCTAAAGATTGCAGAGATATGATTACGTCTATGTATCAAGCTTGTAAAAATCGACCGACTACTCGAGTCGGGGAGTGGGGGGGTAGCCGACTCAACTAGGTCTATTCAGAAATTAGTCGGTCAACCCGACTATTCGGGCTGACTTTTACATCAAGTTTTTTTTAGTTTTTTATTTTTTAAAAGCAAACTTATACTAATATGCTTAATGTTATATTTAATGTCAATTACTTCTTTTGTTTCATTAATACAGTATAAAAATGTACAAATCTACGTTAATATATAATAATATATGTATAAAATAATTTATATATTTAAATAAATAAAAAATTCAAAATCAACTAATGGTCGACTAAATCCGATTAGTCGTCTGACTGTCGATTAATCCGTAGTTAGTGACCCCACCGACCGAGTACCAACTACCGCTTTTTGCAACCTTGCTATGTACTGCTTTCTCAATTTTTTGTTTCGTCTGATGTAATTTACTCATGGACTTCTCTTAATAAGAGATCCCTAGGGTTCATTGGAATAAACAATTCTCATTCTTTTCCCAACACGGTATCAGAACGATGGTCCTAGACTGGAGTTCTCGTACCCAAGAAACCCTATCCGCCACCCCCTAGCCCTACTTCACTCTCACACTGCCACTGCTGCCGAACTCTCTCTGTCTCTCTTGGTGTCGCCATCGAACCCCCCCTCCCTCCCTCTTACCGCATTCGTTGCCGGCCTCTCTCTCTTTCTCTCCATCGCCGTCGTCAGCCTCTGCGGCCACCACACGCCATCCCCGATTGACATCTGCAGCATTCGCCACCACCTTCTGTGGGTTCCGCCTCCATCTGTTTCCTGTTGATGGGATTGGTTGCATCCCAAGTCTATACATGCAACCAAATCCCTGTATGTCTGTGTATACATATTTATTTTGGTCTATAAACCCTAGCTTTCTCCATCCAGCTATATGTCATAGGACAAAGTTGATATCCCTGCCACATGCGCTTTCAAATATCCAGCGTCTATTGTCAAGATGGACGAGACAGACTATGAGTTATGGGCCATGCAGTTCATGAGCCTTATGAAGTCTACATGTAAGAAATATATTCTTACCGAGGAGGAGCCTGCTGAGAAAACTGGGGTTAATGCCTCGTGGGAGGCGGATGATGCTTACGCCAAGGTTTGGTTATCTAGTACATTGATGATGGAGATCGCCAATGATGTTTTACATCAGCCCACCGCCAAGGCGATGTAGGTTATCCTCACAACAAACTATTTACAAGCGAGGAATGAGACAAAGATTCTGCAGTTACAACATGACATATTCACTGTTAAGCAGAATGGATAGCCTCTTCATTCTCTATACACGTCCCTACATAGCATGTTCGAGAAGCTCAACCGTTTTATGCCTCTCTCTTCTACTCCTAAGCAGTAGAAGGCATATAGGAATTCCACTATGGTTCGTGTATATCTAGCACCACTTGATCCAGAGTATGAGGCTGCTCGTTCATAGATACTTGCGGATGTTACTATTCTTCCCATGGAAGAAGCATACCGCAGACTCAGCAGGATAACTGTCTCATCGTCTGCTTCTAGTCAGACATCCTCTACGTTGGCTGCCTCCCGTGGTAGGGGTGGCTCTTCTCAGTTTCGTGGCCATGGACATCATGGTAGAGGTGGTCGCATCATCAGTTGTGCACTTATTGTCATCGCTTGGGACATACAAAGGATACATGCTACTTCAAGCATGATTTTCTCACATCGGCTCGTGTACCAGAGCATGTTGAGCTCCTACAGCTCTTTCATCTGATCAGAGGTTTGATGACCTAGTGTCTCGATTGAGGGGCATTATGCCTCCTGCTAGCATGGAAGGATATATCGATATCGATATCGTTTCGATATCGTGTCGATATCGATATATCGACGATATATCGCTGATATATCGCCGATATATCGCTATATCTAGGAATCTTTCTGAAGAAAATGCCTGAAATCGGATATATCGATATATCGATTTCGATATCGGTCCCATGTCGATATCGATATATCGGCGATATATCGCCGATATATCGGGATACGACCTTCCATGCCTGCTAGTCCCATCGTCTTCCTCGCCTGCTTCAGGAGGCAATGCAGATGTTGCTGCATCTGCCTCTGCCAGTACCTTAAATAGCATTTATGCTCTTATTAGTTGTCATGGATTTGACATTACAGAATGGATTATGGATTAGGGTTTAGCCATGATGCGGCGTCATATCACATATGTGGAGGTAGAGGTCAGTTTTGGCTCGTGTAATCAGCTATGATGCGGTTCTCATAGCTTGTTATCTTGTAAATCACATGCCCTCGTTTGTACCGGGTGAGAAAGTTCCTTTCTCCTTGGCATTTCCAGAGGAGTTGTTCTCACTCACTCGTGTTTTGGCTCAGTTGCCTTTGTACATCAGTTGTCTCTTGGTCTTGACAAGCTCTCTCCTAGAGCTGTCAAATGTGTTTTTGTTGGGTACTCCAGAACACAGAAGAGATATAGATGTTGTGATCCATTGCATAGGAAATATTATGTTAGTGTCGATGTCACATTTTTTGAGTCGATGATATATTTTTTTCTACATGTGATAGGTTAACTTCATCAAATGTAGATGATAAGGTCTACATGACACCTCCTCCTACTAGCCCATCACCACCTCCACCTCTACCTGCATTGGTTGTTCCATCTCCACCACCTCCTTCACCTCTTCATGTACCGCCACCTCCCACTATCCTAGCTCCACCCTTGCCACGATACTATACTCGTCGGCAAGGTCGCAAAAGTCTGTAGTTGGTACTCAGTCGGATGGGTCATTGACTAAGGATTAATCGGCAGTCGGACGACTAATCGGATTTAGTCGGACTTTAATCGGCTTTGAATTTTATGATTATTTTAAATATATAACTCATTTTAATACATATATTTACATAGATTTTGTACATTTTTATATTATCATAATAAAATAAAAGAAGTAATTGAATTTAAATAAAACATTAAGCATATTATAATAAGTTTGCTTATAAAAAAGGAAAAAAACATAAAAAAATATGATATCTCCAAGCAAAAATTGGTTGACTAGTGTGCCTAGTCGGAATTAGTCAGTACTCAGTCGGTCACCCCACTGACTAGACTAGTCGGGCTTACTAGTCGGGCCTCGGGAGACTTTTACAACACTGCTCGTCGGCCTGCTTCTACTCATGGTCTTCGTCCATCATCCAACACGCATCAAGTTTGTTCTGAATATCTATTGATATGTCTGAGCAGGAACGTTTGCAGGAGGCTGGCATACAGATTGAGGATATCCCCAATGACCTGGATGTACCTGTTCCACTTAGGAAGCAGAAGCGTACATGTGCCTCGTACCCTCTTGCTTCCCATGTTTCCTTTGATCGCTTGTCAGGGGAATTCAGGAGGTTCGCAGTTGCTCTATTTGCCGTGGATATTCCATGGAATTACTAGGAGGCCTTCAGAGATAGTCAGTGGTATCTTGTCATGGAAGACGAGATGGTTGCACCACAGTCGCGTGGTACTTAGAGTTTGGTCCCTGTTCCCACTGGAGCATCTATTGTCAGTTGCAAGTGGGTGTTTACAGCCAAACACCACGCAGATGGAAGTTTTGATCGCTACAAGGTCAGATTGGTTACGAGTGGATTTACTCAGACTTACGGGGTGGATTATATGGACACATTCGCCCACGTTGCTCGCCACTCAACACTCCGAGTTCTTCTTGCAGTTGATGTATTACGTGATTGGCCTTTATTTCAGCTTGATGTTAAAAATGCATTTCTGTATGGAGATCTTCGGGAAGAAGTCTACATGCAGTAGCTTCCGGGATTTGCTGCTGAGCGGGAGTGTCAACAGGTTTGTAGAGTTCACAAGGTAATATATGACCTTAAGCAGAGTCCAAGGGCATGGCTTCAGAAGCTCTCGGATATGATTGAGAGGCATGGATTAAAGAGATCAAATGCATATCATTCACTGTTTGTACAGAGAACCACAGAGGTATGGTAATTATCATGGTATATGTTGATGTCATTCTTGTTACAAGAGATGGTATGCAGGAGATCAAGACAACAAAGGAATTTCTTGACCTACAGTTGTCATTAAGGACCTTGGCACCCTACGGTACTTTTTGGGGTTAGAGTTTGTCAGAAATCAACAGGATTGCGATGACCCAAAGAAAGTATGTTACAAACATGCTAGTTGAGACATGCATGGTTGGATGTCGACATACCACTACTCCTATGGATCCTAGCATGAAGCTATACGATGATGATACAAAAGAGGTGGATAGGAGAAGATACCAATAATTAGTGGGAAAGCTTCTTTACGTTATCATCACTAGGCCAGACATCTTCTTTGCTGTTAGTCGGGTTAGCTAGTTCATGGAACAACCCTTCTTTACATTTCCATCACTAGGCTAGGCATCTCTTTTGTTGTTAGTCGAGTTAGTCAGTTCATGGAGCAGCCCTAATAGGTACATATGGATGTGGTTCATATGATCTTGAGGTACATGAAATCATCCCCAGGTACAGGATTGTTGTTCAGGAAAGAGGCATCCCTCACTATCACACAACTTGTGTAGATGCAGACTACGTAGGATGTCCTAAGAACAGGAAGTCTACCTCAGTCTTCACTGTATTTGTTGGCGGCTTTCTAGTATCCTGGAAGAATAAGAAGCATACTGCGGTTGCCAGGTCAAGTACTGAATCATAATATAGAGCTATGGCACAAAAGAGCACATAGATGATGTGGGTCCGAGCTGTCTTAGATGACTTATATACAGTCACGCCTCTTCTTATGCAATTACAATGTGATAATCAGACATCTTTATTCATTGCAAAAATCCTGCTTTTCATGAGAGAACTAAACATATCGAAGTAGATTGCCACTATGCACAGAAGATGATTCAAGAAGGCTTTATTTCTACTTCCCATATTAGTTCATGAGAACAAACTGCATACATCTTCACCAAGGCCTTACTCAGAGGACCCTTTTAGAAGTGTACATCCAGGCTGAGCATGATTGACATCTATGCTCCATCTTGAGGGGGAGTGTCGAGATATGATTAGTGTAGAGACTTATATTATTATGTTTTGTACCGTTTCTTAATTCCTGTTTACTTTCTGGACTCTTATGTATTTTACCCGTGAGGTCTCTCTCTATATAAGAGAGACTAGGGTTCCTTGAAATAATATATTGCTCACTTTTCCCAACATGGTATCAGAGCCCAGGGGCTAACCCTAACCCTAGGCCCTTCCACCGCCGCTGCCGGATCTCTCCTCCTCCACTACCCTTCCGTCGCCTCCTTCTCTCCATGCCGTCGTAGGGACCCCCCCTCCTCCCTCTTTACATCGCCAGGGTCCCATCCACGTCGCCGACCCCCCTCTCTACGCCGGTCCCCCTCCTCCACATCGGCCCCCCCCTCCTCCACGCCGTCGGGGCTCCCACCGTGCCGTAGGCCACCCTACTTCGTTGATTCAAGCCCTAGGTAGGGGACCCTAACTGCCGGGTCCCCCTTACACGCCGACACCAACTCCTTCATCGGTCGTTCTATCTCCATGGATTTGAGTGTGTAACATCTACGTATGCACTCAAATCCATCAAGTTTTTGTAGACACTGGTTTCTGGTCTACAATCCCTAGTTCTTCATCTACAGCGACATGTCAGAGAACAAAGTTGATATGCCCGCCATAGGCGGCTTCAAAGGTCCTGTGCGACGCCAATAGTCAAGATGGACGGGTCAAACTAAGAGCTCTGGGCATTGCAGTTTATGAGTCTCATGAAGTCAAACGGTAAGAAGCATATACTTACCAAAGATGAACCGGCAGAGAAGACTGGGATATATGCCTCTTGGGAGGCTGATGATTCTTATGCCAAGGTTTGGTTGTCAGGCACACTGTCGATGGAGATTGCCTATGATGTCCTTCATCAGCCCACTGCCAAGGCAATATGGGATATTCTGGCTGCTACGTATTCCCAAGTGCGGAATGAGACCAAGATGTTACAGCTCCAACATGATATATTCACGATGAAGCAGAATGACACGCCACTTCACTCATTGTACACGTTCCTAAGAGGGATGTTCGAGAAGTTATACAATACCATACCACTCACGGCGACTCCAGAGCAGCAGAAGACATTTCGGAATGCTACCATGGTGGGCGTACTACTTGCAACCCTCGATCCTGAGTACGAGGCAACCCGCTCTCAGATATTGACCGATGCAGTCATTCCTCCAATGGAGGACGTTTACCGGAGGCTCAGTCGCATATCAGTTTCTTCCAGTACATCTACTCCACCCCATCGACGATGGCAGTATCGCGTGGGAGAGGTGGTCAATCTTCTGGTCGTGGACGTGGACCCCGTGGACGGGGAGGTCGCTTTCGCCAGCCATGTTCGTTCTGCCATCGCATAGGCCACTTGGAGGATACATGCTACTCTAAGCATGGATTTCCAGCATCAACGCGTGTAGCCGAGCATGTACTGCCCCAGTCAGCATCCACTGCAGATAACCGATTCGAAGAGCTTGTGGCACGTCTACGTGATATTATGCCACAATCGTCTACTGATTCTCCAGGTGGACCTTCAGATGTTGCTGCTACAACTTCTGCCAGTTCGTCTGATGCTGCTAGTACCTCAGGTAGTGCTACTGCCTTTACATCTTGTCGTGATATATCTGATTGGATTATAGATTCTGGCGCCACCCATCATCTCTGCCACGATAGAGAGAGACTTGAGTCCTACAGGGACATCTCACATGGCCGCTCAGTGCTGATAGCAGATGGTACTCATTCCCCCCTTGTTGGACAAGGGGAGGTTTCCTTATCACCCTCTATGCATCTACAGAATGTTCTACATGCTCCTGAGTTCTCCGTGAATTTGTTATCTATTAGTCAGATTACGAAGGATTTGCACTGTCGTGCTATATTTGACCCCTTATCTCTTATTTTTCAGGACATACTAACGAGCAGGGTGATTGGCTGTGGCTCTGAGCAGAATGGTTTGTATCGGCTGGTCCGGAATTCTTATGCTGGCATCTCTTCTCATTCCGTCGGACCAGTATCTCCGTACATTTGGCATCTTCGCTTTGGTCATCTCCCGCTCCAGAAAATGCGACATCTATTACCTCAGATCTCTCCCAGTTCATCATTTCACTGTGAAGCGTGTCAGTTGGGAAAGCATCATCGGTCTAGCTTTCCTAGTCGTCAGAGTCGGAGCAGTAGCTCCCCGTTTGAGTTATTTCACATTGATATTTGGGGTCCGAGTCGTGTACCTGATCATCAGGGACACATGTTTTATCTAGTTGTGGTGGATGGCTTTTCTCGTGTATCTTGGGTCTTTCTTTTAAAGAATAAATCTGAAGCAGGGGATGTTATTAAAAATTTGATTAATGAAGTGCAGAATGTTTTCTTCTACTGTCAAATATGTTCGTATAGATAATGCATTGGAATTCTGCACCCGGTCTCTCTCTCAGGGCCTGTTTGGTTGCTGGGTTGGACTGGGTTAGGTTGGGGTACACTGGTGTACCCCTCCTTCCAACCCTCTTAAACCTCCTCACAATTTACTATTCATAGGGGTACAATTTACTATTCACAGGGATCCCCAACCCAACCCAACCCAGTCCAACTCAGCAACCAAACATGCCCTCAGTTTCTCTCATCTAAGGGTATTATTCACCAAACCACTTGTGCTTACACATCTCAGCAGAATGGCGTGGCAGAAAGAAAGCATCGTCACCTTCTTGACATCACTCGAACCCTCCTTATTCAGAGTTGTGCTCCTATCACTTTCTGGGGGGATGCTGTCCTTACAGCCTGCTATCTGGTCAATCGTATGCCATCCTCTGTCCTTGGTGAGAAAATTCCTCTTTCGATCATTTTTCCTGATAAGGAATTATTCTCACTTACTCCTCGTGTCTTTGGTATTGTTGCGTTTGTTAATCTCCTGTCCCCTCGACTTGACAAACTCTCTCCTAGAGCTGTCAAGTGTGTCTTTGTAGGTTACTCTCGGACTCAGAAGGGCTATCGCTGTTATGACCCCATCAACAAGAAATATTTTGTCAGCGCTGATGTCACATTTTTTGAGTCCATTATTACTTTTCCCCTGCAGGTGACATGCTGGTCTCGTCCACTACCAACGATGATGTCTATGTTCCTCCTCCTCCTAGTTTGAGTTCACCTGAGTCCACTCCAGCTCCAGTTGCTACGCCACCACCACCACCGCCACCTCCACCACCGCTACCTCCACAACCTCCTATTCCACCTTTACCAAAATTCTATACGTGTTGGTCAGGTGCTGCTCAGGCTACACGTCAGGCATCCATCACGCCTCAGGTATGTTCAGATGGCATCACTACTGACGGGTCAGATATGGTACATGTGCATGATTCTTCTTTGCAGAAGGAGACTATACCATCCAGTACAGTGGACGACGATCTGGATATTCCCATTGCTATCCGGAAGCAGATTCGGACTTGTACGTCTTATCATTTTGCTTCTCAGGTGTCCTTTCATCACCTCACAGGAGACTTTCAGAGATTTTCTGCGGCTCTGTCTTCCGTGGACATACCACGGACCTATCGAGAAGCTATGAAGATTGATTGCTCGCGACTGGCTATGGAAGACGAGATGCGTGCCTTACAGTCTCGTGGCACATGGAGCTTGGTTAATGCTCCTCCTGACGCATCCATTGTTAGCTGCAAGTGGGTATTCACAGTTAAATACCATGCTGATGGCAGTTTAGATCGATACAAGGAACGATTGGTTGCGAGAGGTTTCACACAAACCTATGGCATGGACTATATGGATACATTTTCTCCAGTGGCTCGTCACTCTACTCTTCGCATTCTTTTATCAGTTGCTGTGGTACGTAACTGGACTATATCTCAACTTGATGTCAAGAATGCATTCTTGTATGGAGATTTGCAGGAGGAAGTCTACATGCAGCAGCCACCAGGGTTCACTGCTGAGGGGGAGAAGCATATGGTGTGTAGACTTCACAAGGCAATTTATGGCCTTAAACAGAGCCCGAGGGCGTGGTTCCAGAAGCTTTCCCATCTGATTGAACGACAGGGGTTCAAAAGATCCAATGCAGATCACTTGTTATTCATTCAGAATTCTTCTACAGGTATGGTTGTCATCATGGTCCATGTGGATGATATTCTGATTACAGGAGATGATGTTCAGGGAATACAGAGGGCAAAAGCATTCTTGGGGCATCGGTTCGTCATGAAGGATCTTGGAACCCTAAGATATTTTCTGGGGTTGGAATTTGCCAGGAATGCACAGGGTCTGGTGATGACCCAAAGGAAGTACATTACAGTTTTTTTGGTTGAAACATGCATGGTTGGATGCATACCATCGAGTACTCCTATGGATCCAAGCATGAAGCTGTATGACGATGACACCACAGAAGTAAACAAGAGGAGATATAGAGAGATGGTGGGTAAGCTCCTTTATATTACCATATCTCGACCCGGCATTGCCTTTGCAGTAAGCCGGGTGAGTCAATTTATGGAGCAGCCAAGACAAGTTCATATGGATGCCATATACATGATACTGAGATATATGAAGCCTTCTCCAGGCTCAGGGCTGCTATTTCGAAAGGGCACAGATTTATCTATTTTAGCATTTGCAGACGCCGATTATGCAGAGTGCCCTAAGGATCGAAAGTCACCTCAGGATTTGTCGTTTTTATTGGGAGCTCTCTGGTTTCTTGGAAAAGCAAGAAACAAACTGTTGTGGCAAGGTCCAGTGTTGAATCTGAATATAGGGCCATGGCGCAAGCAAGCACGGAGATGATGTGGGTTCAATCTGTGCTAGAGGATCTACATATAGCCGTACCTTTACCCATGCAGCTTCAGTGTGAAAATCAGGCAGCATTGTTTATTGCCAACAATCCAGTATTTCATGAAAGAACAAAGCATATCGAAGTTGACTGCCACTACACGAGAGACTTGATCCAGAGAGGCTTGATATCTACATCTCACGTTAGCTCAGGGGATCAGACTGCTGACATATTCACCAAGCCGTTGCTCAGAGGACCCTTCCAGAGATGTTCTTCCAAGCTGAGCATGATAGACATTTATGCTCCACCTTGAGGGGGAGTGTAGAGACTTATATTATTATGTTTTATGCCGTTTCTTAATTCTTGTTTACTTTCTGGACTCTTATGTATTTTACCCGTGAGGTCTCTCTCTATATATAAGAGAGACTAGGGTTCCTTGGAATAATATATTGCTCACTTTTCCCAACAATTACGTCTATGTACTGTTTTCTCAGTTTATTTTTATTTTGTCTATCTTATGTAGTTTACCCATAGGCTTCTCCCCTATGTAAGAGAGACATATTGTTCCTTGGAATAAGTAATTCTCATTCTTTTCCCAACAAAGATAAAATGTCTATTCCTTTTTTCATAATATGTTGAATGTAACCGCATTTAGTCTGAAATTCTGACCAAAGTTGTGCCATCTTTCTCTCATTAAAATTATTTTCAAATTGATTATTGTGGTTGAATGCTCAGTCTCCTCCTTGATTTCACAGTTATTTTGTAGTTGGTGTTGCTATTGGGAAAGAATAGCCATCAATCATCATTCAACAAAGCAATCCTTTTTTGCGAGGTAGGTGAAAATTGACCCTATAGTTTTTGGATGGGGTATTCAGCTATCACTCGTTTTATGATCACACATCATAGTATATAGCTACAGGTTATGCAATTATACTCAAATAAAATATTTCTCCAAAGTTTATAATAATGTTTCAGCTTGTGCATTTTCAAGTTAATCTTTTAGGTTATGCTTGAATTGAAGCCTTGGTGCAATGCTATAAGTTGCCATTATGTGATCTGGAGGCCAGGAGTTTGAGTTGTGGAAAGAACCTTTTGTAGGACAAAAGTTATATATCCCATTATATTCAAATTATATTTAGGTTATGTATCCAATTCTGCACCCTGTTTTTTTGGATTTAGTGCATATGCCTCATTTTTCCTAGAGCTATATTATTTAAGATTAGGGGCTGGGTGCTCAAATAACTGAGCACACAGCATGGCCTTCTTATCTTCCATGGTGAGGGTTACCGAGCATGGCATGTTCTTTGCTTCTCTGATTGGGCCTTAGTGGAATTACCATGGTCCTTCCAGAAATCTCATCTTGTTATCTTTTAGCCTTTCATCTACGTTCTTTCTGTTCAGTAAAGCGGATCCTTAGTTTGTAAAGATTTTGGTGTTGTGGCAGTTGGCATTATCTTTCACTGGAGATCGATTTTATCTAGACACAGGGAGTAACAAATGCTTGTGGGTTCTATATTCTTGTGCCTGTCGGGTAATGTTATTTTTTTTCTACCGTCATCTGCTGCAGAATTATAAACAACCATTTCTAATTATATCGTTGTCCTCTGGAGTTTGTGTCAGGAGAATTTCAGTCTAGAGGCTCCTTTAATTTTGTCAGTCAGCTGGTATCCTTTATTTTTCATTGGGTTTTATTTTGAATATAAATTTCGTTTGATATGCTTTTCATAAGATAGACTAATTTGGGTTTGTGCACTCTTTTAGCAAGAGTATTACTCCAGCGTCTCAAATTTTGGGATGCACTTTTTTAGCCAGAGTATTATTTTAGACTCATTCTTCCTCTCTTGTCTAATACTTCATCAATTTGCCTTCTACTCCATATAATATTCCTGCAATAGATGTTCTCCTTTTTATAAATATAAACAACCTACAACTTAGTTGGTAGTGGCTTCCAAACCCTTCTATATGCCACAACCCTTCCTGCAATAGATGTTCTCCTTTTTTATATGTAAACAACGATTATTTCCTAATTCTTCTTTTTAAAAGATGGGGATCTATTTTGGAATTCTAGATGTTAGATAAATCTGTTGCATTTTATATCATTCTGTTCAATGGAAACGTTGATAAAGAAAGAGATTGTGATTCCATGGGTGGATGATTGATTACTCTTAGCAAGCTTTCCAGACATCTGCTAGGGAATGCGATCTCCTTGATAGCATAGCAATGATATGCATAACTTGGATATATGATATGCAATCTTTGTACTGAAAAGTTTGTCCATCATCAAGTATTTTTGATGGCTAGTTGACCTAAATAAAAATGTTAGCTACGAACCAGTTTACAGGTTCTGTTTGCATCTGGAACTTACTAACCTGCTAAGCATGATATATTGACTTTGGTCTTACAAGTTATGCTTTTATATTTCTTGGTATCTAGATGGGCAATATTTTTTATTTTATCTAGTCACATTTTGATTTCCCTCTCTGCACCATTGGTTCATCTTTTTGGTATGATATGAGTTGGTGATTATTATGACAGTTTATTTCTTATTAGAATCATATGATAAAATGTAGGCTTCTTTACTGGTGGAGTTGATGGAATGCGATATCATAGTATCCTTGTCGGATTATTTAGTTTGTTTGCCCCTCAGAGATAGTTTGGTCCCATGCCAAATGTTTGTAGCATAGTGGTTATATCATAATGTAGTATTTCATTGGAATATAGGGAGTGCTTTAGTTTGTCTCCTCTGATACTTTTTTAATCTTCTCATATTGTTATTGGTTGCCCATAAGTCCTTATACCGAACTAGAGAAAGGAAGTCATGGAAGAAATTATTTTCTCCATTAATATATTGTATATGAAAAACACAAACAAACAGGTATTTAGTCATATTTATTACATCCTTTTCTAGCATATTTAACGTATTTACAACCGGTCTAAGGCTGATTTTTTATGGTTTTTTATCATTTATGCCCTTCTTAACTTTTGCAATATCAGTTGTACCTTTCTCTTTTGAATTATCAGTTGTGCTCCTACCTTCTTACAAAATTCACAATTTTGTGCTTCCATTAAGAAAGTAAGGGTCTAATTGATATTATAAAAAATATAGGTGCACAACTGATATTCTGAAAAATGTGGGGAGGAGGCATAACTGATATTACAAATGCTAAGGAGGGCACGAGTGATAAAAAATCTTTTTATTAAGTCATTCTCCATTGAATTTTGGTTGCAATGATTTTGATTTGTAATTTTGTGATAGAATATTTGTTTGTTTCGTTCCATACTCATAATATCGACTTTACTAATTCTTCTTTGTTTTTATTTTTTCTTTTATTTTGTGATGCTTTGCTCATAATATGGACTTATTAATTCTTCTTTACTTTTATTTTTTCTTTTAAAATTATGATGCTAGAAATCTGAAGTACTTTCTATCACCTTGTGAGCCTGTGAACTACATATATTTAGCCATGGACGTGGTTTGACCATGTGCTGTATCCTTCGAATAAATTCATAATACTATATTATTCTTTAGTTTACTAGACAAAAGCTTTTTATTTGTGACTAAATTTTTCTTAATTTTCCGAAATATATTTCAAGCATCCTCTGAATCGTTGCAGTTACTTTTTTACTTTTATTCCATTAGAATATTATTCAGTAAACCATATAACCATTTTGATTGCCGATGTTACTCCGTTCTCTATTTTATATCTAGAAAATGTATTCGTGCTTGGGAAAACATCATCTTTGTCTGCAGAGTAACAAATGCATTTTTCTTTATCACTTGAAGCAATATACTCATGTGTTTCCAATGTTGACCACGTTCATATAAAAATATCAACGCATCATTTGTGTATATATAAAATGCTAGATATTGAGTATTCATTGAATATTTTGTTCTTTGCCTTTTGAAATTCTGATGGAGCATTTTTCATATGAAATGCAAAACGTCCCATTCATAGTGTCCAAATGAAGTGGTAAATCTTATTATATATCTTTCTTCTTTTTGGATTTATTTATGCCAAAATCCAGAGTTCGTGCCATGTTTTTAGAATTTTATCACTCCATGAATCTTTTGATAAGATATTGTCTATTATATATCTGATATCGAATCCATTAAAGTACTTCATTTAGGTGAAGTTTGGTTCGGGAATAGGCAGGAATAAGGATAGGGAATAAGGAGAATAAGGGTGTATTCTCTGTTCGGTAGGAGTATATGAATAAGGAGAATAAGTTGTAATAAGTGATATTCTCTGTGTTAGCTATCAGGGCTTAAGGAATAAGGTTTGAAAGTTAGTTAAAGTTGGTTATTACTTGTTTTGGTGATTTGAAATATATAGCAAAATTGCTAACATATAATTGTCACTTACAAACATGTACAAACTTCCTCCTGAAAATTAAATATCCAAAATCCACTAAGCCAAAGTTCAATGTATATTATTTATTATATTATGACATGCTTATCATACACCAGTTTCTCTGAAATCTCATGCGTGGAAGTTGATTTGGTCGTCAACTGAGCCATCAGTCTCTGCTTCTCCTGTAGCTGACGTAGGGTTTCCTCCAGCTTCTCAACGAAGAATTCTTTTGAAAATTCCAGCACGTTTATTAAATCCATCAAGAACACCCTCTTTATCAGCATGGACTCATGTGTCGGGGTCAACGTTGATGCCTTTACCTTGTATCTGTAGCATATTTGCACATAATTATGTGATTGATAGTTGTCCTTATTGGGATGGATAAATCAAATTTAAATGTATTTAATGGGAAAGAAATTACCTCTTTGGATAAATGTACCATAAATGATCCTTAGCATTCTCGTGTCTACGCAAGTCTTCGAAGAGCAAGTCGGCATCGCTTGGGCAGAAGCATCTACGCACATGAGTCTTAGTCCGATCGCAACGAAGTATGACCATAACTGGTTGGATTTTCAGAGAAAATTTGAATATCATTAATTAAAAAAAGATCGTTGACGTGGTGTTGAGTTTTCTCAAAAAATGACAAATAATTTAGCAAGAAATTTCCTTCAAATTGCATCTTTTGCATAGATAGTTCCGTCGGTTAAGCCACACCACCGTAGTGGTTGCTTGTTCATATCCATTGTCGCATCTCCAGTGGGTTATTTGTAAAGTGTAGCATCATCATCGGGATATGAAATTGTGATCAGGGCTAAATTAACAACACAATAGAATTGAAAACCATTGGAGATGTTGGAAATAAAGTTTTTCTCGATACAATATGGTACTTCATCGATGTAATCTCCCAAGCAGTAAAACATAAAACATGAATATGAAAAGATGGAGAAACACAGTCGACCTAGCAAGATGTTTAAGTGTTCTTCCACATGGCTATTACTAAATCGTCACCGCTCCGGCTTGCATGTCTTCCTCAGAGATCCTGATATTGCTCGCTGCAAAGTTATTATGGAAGTCCTCATCACCTGCCGTAGACTCCATAGGGACCTGATCTTGTGATGAGTTGCGGGTAAATGCACTCGATATATGATCCCCGTCCTAAACATCATGAATAAAGCTGTTGATGATGCAAACACACCATTACAACCATCACCTGTTTCTCGAAGCTGTAGAATGATCGCTAACTGATTGCCTTGAATCGAGCCTTCATTATTCCAAATGTTCGTTCGACATATGACCGAAGCTGTGAGTGCTTGCGATTGTGCATCTCATTGGGCTTGGCATAGTGGTAGCCCATTCGAGCCTTAAACTCCGGTAGGTGCACAATGACTCCACGGTATAACGTGAGGAAGGTATAAGAAGGTATCTGTGTTTGTGTATTCGCAATCCAGAAGGAATTTTTGACCAATCGGTATACGAAAACGACCCTCGTCCAAGGCCCTCCTCAGACGTAGATGAGCATATTGAATGAATATTAGATGAATATTGGATGAACAGCTGCAGCTCCGGCAAATACTTCAACAAATGAACAACAATGCAGGACTCTAGTCCATGCTCAACACAAGGGTAATCAAAGCAACATGAGCTTATAGCATAATGCGTCAATTATACCAATAAAACACCCTTCTCAATCATAAATGGAAAATTAAAACCCAATTACACACAACTAACATCCAAGAACAAAAATACATCATAAAGCAACAACTCATTAACATCTCTCAGCAAATAAACATCTCAAATAAAGTTAACATGGTACCATCAAACAAATAAACAAACAAACAAGATGAACATCTAAGAACAACAACAGTACATCATAGGGAAGCAACTCTCAGATCAAGCTCCAACCAATATGGCATCAAATGAAGAGCAAATACAACAGTTGACCATCTCTCAGCTCATTAACATCTTTGAGCATATGAACATCACACAACAAATGAAGATATTACCATCAAACAAGCCACAACAAATGAACAATGAGAACAATAACAAGGCATCATAGAGTAGCAACAAAGCAGCTCTTAGCTTAAGATCTAGCCAATAGGGCATCAAATGAAGAGCAAACACATCAATTTGGGTCAGGAGACATCGGGAGATGCTCAGAAAAGGGGTTAAATGATCACCAATAATGCATACAAGGCATGGCAATCACAGTAGCAGGAGACATCAAGAGTTGAACATCTCCCATGAAATGGCCATCACACAACAAATTAACACTGTACCATCAAACAAGCAATCAAGATGAACACCCAAGAACAACAACAAGACATCATAAAGTAGCAACAGAGTAGCTCTCGGCTCAAGCTCCATCCAATGGGCATCAAATGAAGAGCAAACACACAAATAGGGTCCATAGATATTCTCCCATCAAGGGAGACATCAGGAGTTGTTTTTCAATGAAATAAACATCATAGCAGGATTGTAGGATTGCAGCTCTCAGCTCAAGCTCAAACATCATAAAGCAACAACCAAGATGAACACCCAAGAACAACAGCAAGGCATGATAGAGCAACAACAAAACAATTCAAGCTCTAGCCAATATAGCATCAAATAAATATTAATCACAGCAAATAGACATCTCTCATCTCATTAACATCGTTGAGCATATGAACATCTCACAACAAATTAAGATAGTACCATCAAACAAGAAAACCATAGGAACATACGAGAATAACAACAAGGCATCATAGAGCAGTAGTAGTGCAGCTCTTAGCTCATTAACATCTCCAAAGGAGCTTCAAACGAAGAGCAATCACAACAAATAGGGTCCATAGATATCCTCCCATCAAGGAAGGAATTAGGATATGTTCCTGATGAAATAAACATCATAGCAGGACTCCAGTCAAAGCTCAGAAAAGGGGATAAATGGTCACCATCAAGGCATACGAGGCATGGCAATCACAACAGTAGGAAACATCATCAGATGAACATCTCCCATCAAATGAACATCTCAAAGCAGATCAACATAGTACCATCAATCACACAACCAAAATGAACATCCAAGACCAACAAGAAGGCATCATAGAGCAACAACATTGCATCTCTCAGCTCAATCTTCAGCCAGTAGGGCATCGAATCAAGTGTAATCACAACAAATGAGCTTCTCTCAGCTCATTAACATCTCTCAGCAAATGAACATCTCAAAGCAATTCAACACAGTACCATTAATCAAGCTAACAAGACAAACATCCAAGAACAACAAGAAGGTAACATATCAATCTTCAGCCAACAGTGCATCAAAGTGAGTAATCACAACAAATGAGCATCTCTCAGCTCATTAGCATATTTGAGGATATGAACATCTCGCAACAAATTAAGCTGGTATCATTAATCACACAACTAAGATGAACATCCAAGAACACCAACAAGGCATCATAGAGTAGCATTATTGCATCCCTCAGCTCAGGCTCCAGCCAATGGGACAACAAATCAAGAGTGATCACAACAAATGAGCATCTCTCAGCTCATTAACATTTCTCATCAAATGAACATCTCAAAGTAAATTAAAGTAGTACCATCAATCAAACAAACAAGATGAACATCCAAGAATAACAAAAAGGCATCATAGAGCAGCAACAATGCAGCTCTCAGCTCAAGCTTTGGCCAACAGGGCCAACTCAAGAGTAATCACATCAAATGAGCTTCTCTCAGCTCATTAACCTCTCTCAGCAAATGGCCATCTCAGAGCAAATTAATAGTACCATCAGTCACACAAATAAGATGAACATCCAAGAACACTAACAAGGCATCAAAGAGCAGCAACATTGCAGCTCTCAGCTCAAGCTCCAGGTAATGGGGCAACAAATCAAGCGTGATCACAACAAATGGGCATCTCTCAGCTCGTTAACATTTCTCAGCAAATGAACGTCTCAAAGAAAATTAAGGTAGTACCATCAATCAAATAAACAAACAATATGAACACCCAAGAACAATAGCAAGGCATGATAGAGCAGCAACAGAGCATCTCTCAGCTCAAGATCCAACCAATAGAGCATCAAATGAATAGTAATCACAACAAATGAACATCTCTAAGCTCATTAACATCTCTCAGCAAATGACCATCTCATAGCAAATTAACAGAGTCCCATCAATCAAACAACCAAGAAGAACATCTAAGAACACCAAGGTGTCATAGAGCAGCAACCGAGCAGTTCTCAACTCAAGCTCTAGCCAATAGAGCATCAGATGAAGAGCAAAAACAACAAATAGGGTCCATAGAAATCATCCCATCAAGGGAGACACCAAGAGAAGTTTTTATTGAAATAAACCTCATAGCAAGACTCCAATTCATGATTAGAAAAGGGCTATATGATTACCAACAATTAAAACAAGGCATGGTAATAACAACAATAGGAGATCAGAGTATAATGGGTCAGTTATACAAATAAAATACCACATTTTCAGTCATCGTTGGAGAGCCATAACCCAATTTCATCAGCATTAACATTGCACCATCAGACAAGCAACCAATATGAACATACAAGAACAACAATAAGGCATCATATGCATAGGGGTGTAAACGGACCGAACCTGAGTGAACCTATATTTTTTAGGTTCGGTTCATTTATTTAATCGAGCCTAAACTTGTGTTCAGGTTCGGTTCGTTTATTTTCGAATCGAATCCCAATCGAACCTCTTTTTAAACGAATCGAACCTAAGCGAATACCGAACTTAAGATTTCAGAGGGAGTGAAAAGAAGAGAAATAGAAATATATATGTGTTTACAATTAGAATAAGTATTCATTTAGTTTTTTTCTTTATCTAACTCATCTTCGTCTTTTGAAAAAAATATATTAATATGGATTCATCTCTTTGAAAAAAGTATAATTATAATATATTTTTATATCTGTTCCGATGGGGATAAGGAATAAGAATAATATGAGGTATTCGATAAGTAAGGTTTATACTTGTTCTGTTGATTTGAAGATAAAAGAATGGAAAGCTACTAGACACATAGATGATGGATGTTGTAAACACGATGTGACTATTTATTTTTGGATAGTTTATATCGAGATAAAACCCACTTATCCGATAAATATCCAGTTATCTCTAGACAAAATTCACTTATCCTGGGACAAAATTGACTTATCTTAAAATAAGGTCCACTTCTACGGATACAGATTTGTAAATATGTATATGTGCATGTTTATCGAGCTTTTAACGAACCGAACCTGAGCGAACCTATGATTTTTAGGTTCAGTTCGTTTATTTAATCGAGCCTAAACTTGTGTTCAGGTTTGGTTCGTTTATTTCCGAACCGAATCTGAATCGAACTTTTAGCGAGCCGAACCTGAGCAAATATCGAACTCGAGAATTTTCTTACAGCCCTACATATGCATACAGTCAACCGGATTGTAGAGCAAAATGGAGCATTGGTTGAGCAATTACCTTGCAATCCAGTAAAGGGAAGAACAAATGTGCATGCACAAACAAAGGTCAAAATTCACAGCAAGGTCCCACTGTGAGCCATCGGGGGTCGATTTCCGACCTAATATATAAGGTGGTGGTGGGTTATACTCTATGGAGGAGGCCATGCTCGAGAAGACAGTTCAAGAGGTAGGTAAGAACACCACACCTTTGAGGCAGGAGAACCCCGTCAAAGGGTTAAAAGGAATTCCTGCAAGGTCCAACCATCCCATTGATGGCAGAGTTAAAACAACCTACCTCGGATTCGCCATTCAAGGGTCAAGGTTAGGGCATGCATATGACAAGATTCACACTCATGGGCAGGGCGATGGAGGAGCAGAGCAAGCAACTGAGAAAGAGAAGGGAGGGCCCCATTGGGGGAGACATCACACACGAGGGGATTTCGGGGATGGTGGGAGGGTGGGGGTTGTTGGCACAAGGCTAGGAATAAGGGAGCATGAGAATAGGGTGGAGGAGGATGGAGGTCGGGAATTGCTGTACAAGGGAAAGGAGGAGAGAGACGGGGAATATGACTCTTATTCCAGGGCCTATTCCCCAATCGAACATGCCCAGTGTCTTATAGTTGACTGCTAATTGTGGTATTCCTCTCTCGATCTCAATAGTATTTCAACATAAAAGCCACCCAAGTCCAAGGATCCTTTTGTTTAATTGCTTGATCTCTTCTTTGTTTTAGAATTCCTCGATAAAATTCTAACGCATTTGTTTCTATCACCTTATGAGCTTGTGGATTACATAAATTTAGATATGAAAGTGTCTTGATCACGTCCTTTATTCTTGGAATGACATTAGTGTGTTCTTCTATATGTAATATTATATTTTTCTTTGGTCTACTTGATAAAATCTTTCTATTTGTATCTCAGATTTTCTGAAATATTCTTCAAGCATTCGAAAAATCTTTGAAGAAGAATCTTTGAAGTTGTTTCTTTTCTTTTATTTCATTATATTTTAGTGAACCTTGTAAGACTATAAGACTTTTCATTTACACATTTGTTCCTTTCTCTATTTATAATAATAAAAATTGTACTTGAGTTTGAAAAAGCTCGAACTTTTTCACCGAGACAACAAACCCATTTTCTTTATTACTTGGGAAATATATATTCACGCATTTCCATTGTTGACCACAATCATCTAAGGATACCTATACATTTTCTATATATAAAATGCAACTATATTGAATAATTGTTAAATATTTCATTCATGCTTTTTAAAACTCGGATGGGTATTCTCTATGTCAAAATGCATAGGTCCCTTTCTTAGTGTCCAAATGAAGTTATAAAGCTTGTTTTATATTTGTCTTCTTCTTGAATTTATATCTGATTACGTCTTAAATTTGTGGAATATTCACTCCGTAGTTTTTTTTGATATAGTCCTGTCTATTGGATTTTCGATATCTAATCTTTTAGAGTACTTTATTTAGTGATTTATAGTTGATCACTACCCATGGTACTTCCCTCTCGATCTTAATAGTATATTAAACAACGAAAATGCACAAGTCCAAGGACCCTTTTCTTTATTTTTTATTTCTTCTTTACACATTTTTAATGGCACTGATTCATTTAAATAGATTGTACTTTATTAGGAATTTGTTTACTCCTGGAAAATTCTTTAATATATGATAGGGATACATCATGTCTCTTTCAATATCAAAATGTTGTTGGGTTTTAGCATAGGTATCTGGCATCATCTTCTTGAATCTTTCTATTCTTACATGAAAACATTTTGAGCTTAGTATGTTTTCTAAATGGATTTCTTCTATAAGAATGTTTACAAACTAAGTCTTTATATTCTATGGTTGCCTTCTAATTTTCATTAGAATCAGTTCTCTTTTTTGTGAATCTAAGGAGTAACTAATTTTCTTTAATTTTACATTTTATATTATTTTCATCTACAATAAAAATGTTGAGTAATTTACATATCGGGTTCTCATCTATTGACCCAATCTCATTTTGCGTCCTCATCTTTCAAGCGCAATAAAATGGGTCATGATTCAATTTTCTAATCAATCAGAAAAAAACTATGGTTATAAAGAAAAGTTAAATAGACTGAAATGCCTTCGAATTATTTGGATTTCCAACCATTCTACCTCTTTTGAAAACCCTCAACCTCTCCTCCCCAAATTCCTCCTCACCCCCATCCCCGACTTTCCCTCCCGCATCAGCACCCAGACCTCCTCTAGCGTGAATGCCAATAAATGATGATGGATCAACGAGAACGACTTATGGATACATAGAAATCTATTAAACTAAACCATTATCTTTCGTAGTTTGAATAAACCATTATCTTTCATAGTTTGAACTATCATATTCGATAGGACCTTTTTTAAAAATTAATTCTTAAAAATTCATAACTGATTAAATAGACATCAAGTTTGGATATTTAAAAAAATAGTTATCAATCGACACATGAGGTGTCGATTTGGGAATCATGCCCAAATCAGGGGACGTGCCGCCCCAAATCGCCACCTGTTGAACCACAAAAACTGAGGTACCTAACATCTGGTATTGGAGGACATCCAGTGTCCGACAAGTCGAATCCGGCAATCGTTACGTTGGTCTCTCTCACGGCACTTGGTACCCGATGAATGTGATGTTAACAACAATTAACCCACAATGCATGATTAATTAATGCAAATATGTGAGCAGCTCTCAGGCGCGGATGCCGGTGCCCCCAACTCTTGAATGTGAGCTCATCCTTTCTTGTGCTTTCCAGGAGTATGCTTGATTCCCCTGACTTCTGTGCTTGCCTGTTCTGATAGAAACAGTAAAGGTAGACGTTGGGGAACGAGCAAGTTGTCGATTCCCGATCGGTAATGCATCCATGAGAGTGAGCGCTAGCATTGAGCAGGTCATTATAGTGGGCAACATCTACCTCGCTTATTGGTTAGCTGCATTCTTTCACCTTGGCATTGATGTCGCACGCAATGGAAAAGGGGAACTCGTAGATAGAAACCACAACGTCACTATGGGGCCCTCTCAGACACCAAGGCCTCAGGGATGTCGAGACTTTCCCGTTCTCGACGAATGATGGGTGCCGAGTCCCTACTCAGCCGCTTCTTAGATTCTGACCCCCACTTGCACTCCTAGATCTCTCTCTTCCCTGAGCTCGAGGGCTGATCGGGGATTTTCCTTCCTTAGCTTTATCTCCTTCCCTTGAAACAAGATCGCAAGAAACCCGAACTGCGGAGAAGATAACTGATTACCCAGAAAACCCGTGATCAAGGCTTAGGCTTATAAGTTTGGCTAGACTGTTTCTAGGCTAGTTTCCTTTTCCATCTTAAGAGCTACTTTCAGCCCTATTACTGGAGGACGTAGGATTTTCTCGAGGTCCCAACCTCGTTCGCTACTTCGATCTCTCTCAATACCCAAACGAAGGACTTCCTAAAGAGCTTCAGATGGTGGTTAGGAGATGGACCGATGGTGATCCCAATGGCCATCATACCTCTCCTATCTCAGCCACGTCTTTCCTTTTCCGAATATGAGCTTCGTGTTGGATTTCCTTTAAGTCTCATTAATTGCGTTAAGGTATCCATAAGCGATGGTTGCCTCTTCCATTGAAAGATATTTGCCTATGGATGACTACTATCCAACTATGCATAAGTAGTAGTTGCCGATGGATAAGACATTCTTTAAGTGTGCACTATTCTGCGGCTCTATTCTTTTTCTCTATTTCCATCTTTCCCCCTAAACCCCACCAAACTGACCTCCCCTAGAAAACCCCCACTTCTCCACGTACGTTCACCGCCTTCATCACACATTCTACTTATTCCCCACAGAAGATCGTTGGAAAAGAAAAAGATTAGGTGACAAATCCAAACCAACATTAGCCAAACATAGGTACTGGACCCGACCCCTATAAATTTCATTTTTATTTTAATTTAATAAAACATGTGTATAGTATATAAGTATGTAGAGTATCTTACCACAGAGAGCAGAGTGGAATAGAGAAAAAGTAAGTTGCATACTTAGATCATTTTTTATGTTTTTATTTTTTAAATGTTTTTATGGGTTTCTATTTATATGTTTTCTATTTTTAATTTTATAAATTTTTTAACTGAATTTTATTTTTAATAATATAGATATAATATATATAGGTAGTGAATATATATAATAAGGAATATATATATATATATATATATATCATAAAGGAAACTTGACCTTTTATTGAAAATTTTAAATATCAAAGAAAGTTAATTTTCAAAATAAAATATTTTTGTACCTTTTAGATTTTCTCTATTTTTGGCGATTTTTGAGAATTTTATTGGATTTTTAAAAATAGAAAAAAATACAAAACATGAGAAAAAAACAAATCAAGACATTGAATTGGGTCTAACAAATATCTAACAGATCAGACATGGTCTAATATCAATTTTCCTGAAAATAGAAGAAATAGAGAAAATTCATGAACTTAAAATACATTTTTTGGATTTTTGAGGATTTTTTTATGATTTTTATAAGATTTTTCAGTGTTTTACCATTTTTAGATTTTGGTTTTATATTTTTTATAGTTTCTGGACATATACTAGAATAAGGTAAAATATAGCTAAAGTATTTTTTGGGGATGTTTTCAATTTTTGTAATTTTGCTAAGTTAAAATATGGAATGCAAAGTTTTTTGGATTATTATAAATAAGAAAATAACTTTAATTGCTCCTAGAAAAATATATGTGATGAAATACAGTTCCAGGCAATTAAGGTAATTTTCTAGAATTTTTAGGCACAAAAAGCTATTTAAAACACCTAAAATGCCCAAAATAAATTAATTCGGGAAATAAAGGACCCAAATGCATTTTTCAAGAAGTTTAAATTCATTTATAGCAATATAGCAAAGTTCAGGATCAATTCTACAAATAACCCAAATATTTCACATTAAATAATCATTGGCAGGGATATTTTGTAAATAAAATGACTTCTAGGATCAAACATGCAAATTTCATAAAAGTTTCACTTAATCCTCAAGTTTAGTTACCAAATCAAAATAAGGAAACCCAAGAGGGTATCTTTGCAAAATGCCATGTGCCTACGTGGAGAGCCACATGAGGTGACCTAGCATGGACCTAAATGCACTATCCAACAAGTTTAGGGGTCTGATGAAAAATATTACAAATTATATTACACTGCAAAGGAAAGATTTAGTACTAAATTGAAATCACAAATGCAGGAGGGTGAATGTGCAAAATACCCAAAACCTGTATGTTGATTGACGGCTCTGATTGTATCACTTAAACATGCGTGCGACCCAGATGCGCTGATATCGCTTTGTCAATGAATGGTTAAGATCGGATCCTTAGACAGATCTGATGGCTCTGATGCTCCTTCACCTAACAGCTGACTTCTAATTTGGAGCTTAGTTCTTCATCCGATGGTCGCTGCTCTTCAACAAGAATAGGGAAGAGCAACTGCCCAGAGCTGCTTCCTTTACCCGAATCCCTGATCTCTGGCCACCTCAGAGCCTCGATAGAAGCCCAAAACATTGTTGACACTCCTCCGCATGTGCTTGTGATCTCAAATGGTTTCGGGCTTCGTTGTTGGAATCTTGGAGCTCATCTAACATAAGGAAAAGTGGACATACATCTTTTGGATCGAATCTTACTCAGATGGGGTTACTTGGAGCTGGAACCTAGCTAAAAAGACTCCCAACCCACAGGCAGACCTCTTGGCCTTATTCGTTAGCAAAAATGGGGCATGGATGAAGGCGATGGTGGAGATCTCAAACGAAGATGATGGAAGTGATCTAATATTCTCGATTCATGAAGAATCGAGGGGGAAATGATGATGGTCAGATGAAGAAACGCCGAGAGGAGGAAATGGGAGTGAAATGAGGGTTGAAACAGTAGGTTTGTACATTGAACAGAGGGCTGGAGCTCAAGAGCTTTATCGAGAGGAATTTTAGGGTTTTTTGTTTTTAGATGCAATCAAATAAAACTAACAACATGATTATATTAAAAAAGAAAATGCAGAGATAAAATGACAAGAAATAAGGCCTCAACTAGTTGGGAAGCCAGGGAAGAAGAACCATCAGAGCTGGCTCCGGTGATGGATTTGAATCATCTCCGACATCCATTCCCCTTATCACAGATTGATGTGATCTTCCTCCTATCATGAGGGAGATGCTCCAGAGTTCAAATCCTAGTTGTTACAATGTGCTAAGAGGGATCAAACTCGAAAAGGAAGGAGGAGGTCTTTATTTTTAGATAGAGCGAGAGGGGGGGTCCAAAGATTTGGGTTTTCAATCGATTTAGGCTATGTACAAAGGATCGAAGGGTTATGCATGTATTATGATGTAATCAATCAGAGTTTGTGTGAGAAATCAAGTGAAAAGGAGTGATGGATCAATCGAAAAAATTGGAGATGTCATGTGATGGTTTATGACATGCTAGAGCCAACTGGAGGGGCAGCTGACCTAGAGTCAACAAAAGACTCTCCCTCATCGGTCCATGTCAGACTAGATGAGACAACATGGGAAAATCTCTTATTAATTCAATAATAATTATTAAATGATTTTATTAGTTAACATCCAAAACATGAAAAATGTTTATTATTTTATGCACTATTTTAGGTGATTTTTATTTATTTATGCAACTTTAAGTATTAGGTGTTAATTTTTACAAATATATACATATGTATATTTACCTATATTTGACTTATTTTATTTTTATTTTGTATTTTATATTTTTTAATATATGTACATATTTTATAATGATATATTTAAATACATATTTATATATTTCTATTTAATTTTCCGATTTTATTTATGTACTTAAATAAATATGTGTATATACATTATAGGTATAATATACCTATATATTAATGTATTACTTATTTTTATGTACTTTTAATGTTTTTATTTTGTATTTATATTTTTAATGCATTTTAAATATTATTTACAAGTATTTAAAAATATAAGAAAGGTAAATATATAAAGAATAAATTAAATGAATAAAATATGCAGGTATTTAGTACAATAGGACCCCAAGCCGTCTTTTACATCTTAACTCCATTTTAAATGAAACCACCTCATTAGGTCGATAATTTAATTTTATGAACAATAAAGGTGAGTTTGGTCAATTTTGAGTTTGTATGGAGAAGATATTAGTATGTGAAGTTTAGTTTGCGAATTTTTCATCGGTGTGTCCCTATTGCAAGGTGCATTATTTTTCTTAGCAATTAATTTTGTATTTTTATATACATTTTTATGTGCAAGTTTCATGTAGAACAAATCTTTATTTGAGGCATGTAAAAAGGAGAATAAAATAAATAAAGAATTGGTATTTTTTGATGAACTGAATTAGGGTTTTGTGTGTCATTTCATTTTGATGATTGGCCTTATCTCTCCCTACTTTATTCTTGGTTGACCAAGTCAGATCTTATCAACATAAGATAACCTCCTTGTGGTGGATTCCATCTCGGGAGTCCACCCTTCACATTTTCAAAAGAAATCTTTCAATGTGAATTCAATGTCATAACATTTGATAATACATATTTATATATTATTTTCTGCAGCTATTTACTTGCAAATGAATTAGAATAAACGCATGTCAATCCATTGATTTAATTGTGTTATAACTTATTACGTGTGAATATTCGGAAAGGATCCTAATCGAATCAGGATGGAGTTGTTAAATGTATGTATGTAAATATGTATGTATTATATGCATGCACATATGTATGTACTATGCATATGAACATAAAAACACACACCCACATGCATGCATGCATGTGTGTGTTATATATATCGAATCGGATCGAATTATCATCGATTGAATTCATGTTGATTCATATTCGATTTATTTGAGGATTGAATCCGTTAGTCAAATTCAAATTCAGTTCATTTTCTTTCGAATCTATTTTTTTCCCCAAATTTTTATCGAATGAATCCTAACTGAATTCAAATGTTTCAGTTCAATTAACACACCTGCCCGCCCGCACACACGTGCACAACACGTATACATGTATGCACACACGTGCATGCACACACACAATCATACATGCACATGCACCCATGCATGCAAATGCACTCACACATCCGTCCACACCCACTCCTACACACACATGCCCACTCACATGCATGTGGACGACAGACACACCCACACGCAAGTGTGTGAACGTACACACACACATGCACTCACGCACCCATACACGCACACATAAGCATTCACACAAACCCCTACACCCACTTACACACACCCATGCACGTACAGGCACCCACACACGTACATGCACACACACACATGCACACACACACACACCCATGCACACACGCACATGCATGTACACACCTACACAATACACACATACACGGACACCCACACATGCACACAGGCACACACACACCCCCACACCCCCACTGATGAATCTCCATTTTATCACCTTTATTCTATCATTTTAGCCTTAAAAGCCCTAGCTAATGCATGTAAATAGTATTAATTTGTGCATATAAACATTCGTTATTTATTGCATAAATTGTATAAAAACATGGTTTTTAATGTCAAAATTATAGAATAAAGAGAAGGAAAGAAAAAGAATAAAATATCGAAGATATTTTATGACCCCGAACCCCGAGACCAAGTCAAGAATTGAGTTGGTCGACAAGGAATAAAGTAGGGGAGATAAGGGCCAAAAATAGAATGAAACCCCAATTCTCTTATTCATTATTTAAGCATTTTTACACCTATTTTATTCTTTATTATTTATTCATCAAATGAAGAAATTTTGTACATGAAAGTTGTAGATAATAATGTAAATAAAAATACAAAATTGAGTTTGTACACAAATAATATACAGTTTACATTTTATACACATAAAAAAGGCAAAAACCCAACTTCACAGACCCATATCTTTCAAATAAAAACTCAAAACATATCAAAATCATTGTAATTGTATGTCACTTTTTACAAGCTATTTAATGGTGGTGGTTTCATATTTTTTGGAGTTACTGTGTGAAAGGTAGGTTTTTTACCCCTATTGTATAATAGACCCGATTAAAATATTCAATTTATTCATCATGTATTATTTTTACAAATTTATATTTTTATAATTTTGTGAATATATTTAAAACTCATGTACATATTAAAACCAAAATAAAATCAAAAGGAAAATGTAAAATAAAATAATTCTATGTGTAAACATGGGCAAAATACCTATGTTATTACTTGTATATAAATAAAAGTGGATTTCATTCTTTTGTTCTTTATTATGTATAATTTTGTAATATTGTGAATATTATCTATATTCTATTAAAAATATAAACCCAAAATAAAATCCAATAAAATACATTAGTGTACATAAAACATAGGTAAAATACCTATAAATATATCTATACAATATACATATATATTTATTTAAGTATACAAATAACATCATAAAAATATAATAAAAATATAATTATACTCATAAAATAATTTATAAATATATAAAACAAAAGAATAGAATCATAACATAAAATATACAAAATAAAAATAAAATGTACAAAATATAGGTAAATATACCTATAAACACACTATTAAAAATTAAATACTAATAAAATACACCAAAAATAAATAAAATACTTAAAAAATAATAAACATTTTTTATTTTATAATAAAAAATAATAATATCATTTATTATTTTTAATTAATTATTCTTTAATAATACCCCCTATTTTGTCTTTATTCGGCTGGCGTGGACCAATCCCATTGCGGGGACTGTTAACCTCTGGTCAACTGTCCCATCTATGCGCCTGGGCGTTAGTGTCTAATCCCTAATTTTCCTCCATTTTTCGTGGATGATTCAACGATCAATCCCTATCGACTCCTCCAGAGAAAGTAATCATGGATCATTATACATACACACCAGCCTTGTAGATCTCATGTACATAGCTTGATTACCTTGATCTTGCTGGCCAATAAGGGTGCTTCGTCTTGTATATAAATAATACCTCCGGCCTCCAATGAAACTTTGGTCATCTTCTCCCTCTTGAAACCCTGTGACTCGGCCAAAGCAGAGTACCCTCGTGACAGGAGGGGATCCCCTGAGATCATAGCAGTCGATGGAGGGTGGGGGTGCACCCAGGAAGCTAACTCCGGCCACCTCTGCTCCATGGCATCAAACCCAGGTAAGAGCTGCGCTTTTATCATCTTTTTAGGTAGAGTCCAGTTCCAGCAATTTAATCATGCATTTAGTTTATCATTTAGACCATAGATTTAGTGTAAAATCTGTGATTCGTAGTTCACTGGAGCTCCGCTCCGGTGAACCTTTACTCCACCGTCTCCACCTATTGACCGCCCGTTGACCATCCCAACTCATTCCCTGACGCTTCTCAACCTCAATCCACCTTTCCTTTACCCAGATCAGCCCTTGATCTAGCCCTCCCATCTCTATCAACCATTGTTTATTGTAGACAAACCATTCTATCGCGCCTCATCCCGTTCCACCACCAATAAAAGCCCGGACCCCTCGCCTTCTCCTTGCGACGCTTTTGCGCTTTTTTCCAGGTCCGGAAGGCTCCTTTTGAGGAGCGTTGATAGTTGGAAGACATGCCCAAGTTGAGAACCATCGTCAGATCATTTTCGAGTACCTGGGCCGCAATCGAAGGTACCATCTAATGCGATGGACGTACAGGATCACCTAGAGCCACTTGGCGGCGACAGAGAGGGTCGGAGGAGCCCGCTATTCTAGATCCAAACTCGCCCCAGGAGAGTTACTCCCAAGTTCTTTCGGACCCCTCCATCGCCGTTCAACTAAGAATGGAGTCCCAGGTCGCATCAGAGCTATTGGATGTCACCGAGCTTCAACCATCAGATCGCCATCTGCGATCTAATCTCATCCGTCCATCGACGCATAAGGAGGTGACACGTGTATTAGTGAGAGGATCCCAACCGTTCGCCAGCGCACACCTTTGGGATAATTTTCATATATAACCTCACATTTTGTATTTTATTTTTAGTTCTGGAAATAAAATTTAAAGTTGTAAATAAATAAGGATTTTTGTAAAAAGGACCTTAAACTTTATGTATTTTCACTGTGGTCCCTCCCATAGTCACGTGTTGTCCCCACATGACTGAGGAAATTTTGCATCTAAGCCTTGGCGAAGTTTTGTAATTGTAAATTGGTCTTTACAAATTAAATAAATGTTTTATTATTTTGGAAAATTTGCACCGAGACCCCTAGATTATATTTTTATTGCAAAAATACCCATGCCAGGACTTTGATTTTTGTATGTTTTATCTATTTATTAAATATATCTAGGTTCCTAAAAATCCAAAAAAATAGGCTTGAATGCTTTATGCCATGCACTTTCACGCCATTATTTTTAATTGGCATTTTTTGCAGTTAATTCATTTATTAAAAATAAAAAGGTGCCTATTTATTCCTTGTTTGATTTATTAAATACAAAAAAAATATAAAAATACACTTAAAGATTCCAATATATATAGTATTTTTTATCCTATTTTATTTACAGACAAAAAATCACTAAAAATTGAAAAACAAAAAGCTTAAAAATCAGAAAACCCCAAAATCCTTTATAAAAATCTAAAAAATTATTTAAAAATCCAAAAATATGTTTTTTTTTCTATTTTATAATTTTATCTAGATAAATATCTACATATTGAAATTGATTTGGATAATTTTGGGCTTATTTACTATTTTTAAAATCCAAATCAATTTCGGATATTTAATTAATCCCTTATTTGGGATATTTTTATTTTAAAAATACATAAAAATTAGCAAAAAAATTCCAGAGAAATAAAATAAATTAGAAAAAATATTAAAAACCCAAAACAATTTCTTATTGTATTTTGTCTATATTATTAGTATTTATAAATATAATACTATATATTATGTATATAAAGCCTTATATATGCTATATTATTTATACAAAAGAAAAAATAATATAAAAATTAGAAAATATAAAAATCAAATATAAAAATATAAAACAAAAAAAAATTATTATAAAATTAAAAACCCACAAAAACAATAACATGGACCAGAGATAAAAGACAAAGTTTTAAGCATCTTTTTGCCTCTTCCTCCCGTTTGCCTCCCTGTGTTCGACCTCTACACATACTTACACCTATATACATTTGTTGTAGAGTTATAATAAATTTTAACTCAACATTTTTTATTTTAATTGCTTGATTCTTTCTTATGGGTTATCTGTTGATTAACCGGGGTTTTTGTTGTGGGTCGCCACAACGGCCGTGTCTCCACCCTGTGTGGGACATATACTTAGACCCATGATGAAATTCCTAGTTATCACCCACCCACACAACACTCCCCCTCCCACAGACACACATGCATGCATACATGCACACTGCACACATCCACATACGCATGTGCACACCCACACCCACGCATGCATGTATGCACGCACACACATACACACACATGCATGCACGCACACACAACACACATGCACACTCGTATGCATGCATGCATACACATACATACATACATTAAATGCATATCCTAGCATGGAGTAGCTAACATGGATCCTCTCACTTTTTTTTTAAATTTTCATGGTATTTTTTAAAAACTTCTAGGGGAATTTTGATCAGATGTTTTCATGATCTTGCCATTCAAAATTCATTTTTTTGAGATTCCTATCTCATCCATCATGCATGTCAAAATTTGATGATCTCATAATACATCAAATGTATATGCTACCAGCGGGTAGCTAACTTGGCTGCTCCCATCTTTAAAAAAATCATGGTATTTTTTAAAAATTTCTGGGGGGTTCTTTGGTCAACTATTCCTATGATGATGTCATTCAAATTTCAACTTCCGAGATTCTTATCCATCCATCCTACCTATCAAAATTTGATGGTGTCAAAATTGTTGAAATTGACCCCTTCTCGATGGATATGTTAGAGTGTGTTTTTTACGAAATTTGAATGACAACACCATGATAATAATTGATATAAATCTCCCTAAGAGTTTTAAAAAATTACCATGAAAAAAATTTAAAAAATGGATGTGAGTAGTCAAGTTAGCTACTCCTGTTAGCATATACATTTTACCGTGCACATACACAAATAAAGAGAAAGAGAGATAGAGAGAGGAAAGGGATCATACTTCATGGAGTAGGTAACTTACCTACTCCATTTTCATTTTTTTCAACTTTTTTTATTTTTTTAAAATGCTTACATGGAGTTTCATAACTATATTCCTCTAAGATGTTATTCAAATTTCGTCAGAAACAAAGACTCTTGTGCCCTCCATCCAGAACATGTAATTTTAACGGTCTTAGATTTGCTGTAATTTACTTGTTCTGGATGGAGGGCATTGAGTCTTTGTTTCTGATGAAATTTGAATGACATGTTAGAGGGATATAGTTATGAAAATCCATGAAAGCATTTTTCAAAAAAATAAAAAAAAGTTGAAAAAAATGAAAATGGAGGAGGTAAGTTACCTACTCTATGGAGTAGGATCCCTTTCCCATATATATATATATATAGGATTTTTATCCAGAGAGCCCTGTGCCCATTAGAGATGATATGAGCCCATCATCTCAGCCATTGGATTTGCAGTTTTAATCCCCCAATTTTAGGAACCCGTAACAATAATTGTTGAAAAATTAAAAAGGAATTTTAAAGCTTTCCAAAAATAGTATGCGTTTGCGATAACATTTTGATTGTTTGGTTGGGTGATTGATATGGACATTTGCAATGCGTGACTATCGATCTCGTGAGATGATCCGAGCATCTTGTGTTGCAGACAATTTTCGCTCGCCAAAGGTATTGCATTTCAATTGTTGATTTTATATTTTCATTGATCCTACTTTTTAATTGTTGTTTTTTCTTTGCTAATATTTTTTCATTAGGTTTCATTCATGGATTATTCACGAATGGATTGTGATCGGCATATTTCAGAAGCAACTATGAATATTGCATATTTTTTATCGTAAGCAATATTTATTCGAAAAGTATGATTGAAATATGAGAAAGTGGTATTCATAATATCATTTTTATTCATTTTGATACACGATTTGTAGTCCTAATTGATTTTTTATCGAATGTATTTTGATTTCATATATTAAAAAGTTACAGTAAATACAGTTGTTATTTTTCACGCGTTACTTTGAAAATATATTGAGTTACTGATGTATTTAAGTAATTTACTTATGAGATATTTTATGTTACTAATGCTAACACAATTGTTACTTTTATGTGTTACTTTGAAGATATACCGAGTTACTGATATGTTATGTTACTTACGAAGATATACTGAGTTACTTATGAGATATTTTATGTTACTATTACTAACAGAATTGTTACTTTTAATGTGTTATATTGAAGATATACTGAGTATATTGCTGAGTTACTAACAATTTATTACAAGTTACTTGTCATATAACAAACGTTACTAACAATTCATTACAAGTTACTTGTCAATGAATGATTCTTACTGAAGCGAGTATATTGCTGAGTTACTTATCTTTATACATTTCTTA
Organism: Ottelia alismoides; assembly: GCA_037367405.1. Classification (NCBI taxonomy): domain Eukaryota; kingdom Viridiplantae; phylum Streptophyta; class Magnoliopsida; order Alismatales; family Hydrocharitaceae; genus Ottelia; species Ottelia alismoides. The sequence goes on along the minus strand of JAZKJV010003968.1, from coordinate 3,279 downwards.
CTATTCACGGATATAAAATAGTACTGAAGCAAGTATATTCCTAAAACGTTACTTGAAATTTGTAAGTAATATGTATTCTTTTCTGATTTCTTGATATTTTATTTTTTAAATGGTCAATTAACTTATTGTTTCTTGTAGAACAATGCAATAATTTGGTGTCTTGAAGAAGCTGATGTTATGCCGAGGAGCGAGAACAAAACAACATCATCTAAATGGACTAGAAGACAACAGTTGAAATTTGGATGTTCACCATATAACAATAATTAAGTAATTTATGTGTGACTTTCAGTAACACTTGACGTATTACAAGTAACTAAATATGCTACATAAGTAAAGAAGATGTGATTTGATAGTAATTCAAAACAAAGAATAAAAAAAGAAAGATATATAGAAGCATCAGTAACATGTAATAAATTATAGGTAAAAGAAGGTAATGGAATAAGTAAGTTGGAATAAGTATAAAAAACCACGCGACCAGTAACTTATGTATTGCTATCAGTAACACTCGATACATTATAAGTAATTAAAAATGTTATATAAGTAAATAAGAGGTGCTTCAGTAAGACTCAAAGTATTAAGTAACTATAACATTAGTAACAATCAAAATGACTTCAGTAAAATGGACATTTGTAATCAGTACTTATTATATGGACATTAGTAATTCATATACTTAATTAATGACCTCACAACAATAATTACTTGAGAACTGAATATGTATTACTTGAGTAACATGAATGAATTACTGATCTCTGTACAATGTATTATTACAGATGTAAAATACTGACAATTGTTTCAGTATTATTGATCTCGCAACACATAATTACTTGACTGCATTATTTACATTACTGATCAAATGTAGAATGACTGTTTCTTCGATACGAAATTAATGATTTAAATGTATCTTTCCAAAACCGTCTTCCTTTTTTTAAGGATTCGATATAATTGGAAATGTAAGATGCTCAAACGTATTATTATCCTACCAAAATCGTGCTCCTTCGAAATAGACGACCTTTAAAATAGAAGTACACGTGGAGAGTCTACATTTGGTGCTCACCAAACTCAAATGGGCACACGGCTCTCTGAATAAGGCCTATATATAGGAGAAATTTTAAATGAGGTGGGGTCTCACATATATTATGGTGGGGGAGCCTACATAGGCGTATGTAGGTAACTACCTATATCAAGTTATTTTCTTCATCATTTTTTGAAATAAAACAGTGCAGATTTAGATCATCATATACAACCATAGTGTCATTCTAAATTCAAATTAATTTGAGACTTTTATCTCATCCCTCAAGACTTTCAAATTTTAACGGTCTCAAAATTGATGAAATTAACCCATTTCATATGAGCATGTTAGGTACGTTTGTTTTCGATGAAATTTGAAATTTTAATACACTATATATATTAAGTAAACCCCGTCAAGATTTCATTTGAAAAAATAAAAAGATAATGAAAAAATGGCATGACGTAGATAACTACCTACTTCAGTCGATGTAACCTCCATGCTCCCATATATATGTATATGTATATGCATACATGGGTGTGTGTGTGTTTGTATGTATGCATGTATATATATTCGTGTGCATGTGTAGGTTTAATTAGTCACCGGGGGGGGGGGGGGGTGGGGGGGGACAACTTGGCTACCCCCAACCTTATTTTCTCTTATTTCCCAAGGTATTTAATGAAAACATCATATTCTAATTCAAATTTTGTGTGAACATACATACCTAACCTGTCAATGAGAATTGGTCGATTCAACATTTATGAGATCGTTAAAATTTGACAGGCTTGATGGATGGAATAGGAGTCACGAATGAAGTTAAATTTGAATCACAACATGATGTCATATAATGATTTGAATTCCTCTTGGTGCTTTCAGAAATACCTTAGGAAACAAAAAAAATAAGTGTGAGGGTAGCCCCATTAAACCTTATATATCTATGTATTTGTGCTTGTATACACACACACACACATATACAAACGCACACACACACACACACACACAAATTACATACATACATATATACATCATACATATACATACATATATATATATATACATATATAGAGGGATGATCCTATGAGATCCTCAGACTGTGAGAGCGTGAGAGAAGTGCATCTGAACCAATAGATTTTGAGTGGCTGAGATGGGATGCTGTTGCCACTCAAAATCTAATGGTTTAGATGCAATGCTCTCATGCTCTCACTGTCTGGATCTCTCATAGTATCAACCTTCTACATATATATACTTTTATAGAGGGTTGATCCTGTGAGAGCCCTAGATTGTGAAAGCATGAGAGCAGTGCATCTGAACCATTAGATTTTGAGTGGCAACATCTCATCTCAACCACTTAAAATCTAATGGTTCAGACACATTGCTCTCATGTTCTCACAGTCTGGGGCTCTCCAGGACCGACCCTCTACTTATATATATATGGTTATACACAAATATGGATATATGTATACATAGATATATACATATACATATACACATATATGTATGTATGTATGTATGCGTGTGTGTGTGTACACACACACATATGCGGAAAGGAGTATGTGCCTGTAGGCACACAACTTTGTGTACCCACTAGGTTCTAAATGTCAAATCCCTAGTGTGAATAGTATCATGCATAATAAACAATAAACGACCCCTGAGAAACAAAATCTGTATCACTTGATGGATGAGTTACATATCTCCAAATGACTCAAAATTTTAATACAATCTTTATTTTATAGTATAAATTTAGATCAATGGATTTGATTTTTATTTTAATTGAAAAAATATGTCATTTTAGCCATGGCACACAATTACCACACGTATATATATGTATATGTATATGTATATGTATATGTATGTGTGTGTACATATATGTAGATATGTATATATACATATATATACACATATGTATATAGAGAAAAGGGATCCTACTCTACCTACTCCATTTTCTTTTTTTCTTTTTTTCATTTTTTTGAAAAATGCTTCCATGAATTTTTATAAATATATCCCTCTAATATGTCATTCAAATTTCGTCAGAAATAGAGACTCCTAGGGCCTCCATCCATACAGTCATTTTTTAACGGTCACAGATTTGCTGTATATTTCTGTTTAGGATGGAGGTCGTAGGAGTCTCTGTTTCAGACGAGATTTGAATGACATATTGGAGGGATATAGTTATGAAAATCCATGGAAGCATTTTTCAAAAAATAAAAAAATTTTGAAAAAAAGAAAGTGGAGTAGGTAAGTTACCTACTCCATGGAGTAGGGATCTCTTTCCA